>OZ023262.1:48223502-48238502 GCA_964006375.1 Tillus elongatus
AAAGTCGGGATATCTCCATTAGTGAACTTTTTCTACCAAAATTCACTAAAAGCTGTCATCTGTCAACAAAGCAGCCATTTGACAATGAGTTATGGCAACAATGGTATCTATATATGTAGCCTATTTATTAAATGTTAAATAATTATGATAAAAAGTTGATTAATAAATAACTATGGGATTTCTTAAGGACGAATAATCTTATTATTGTTACTTAGATTAAACAGCTCTGAAGCTAGCACCGACAAGTTTAATGTTTTCGTTCAAAGTCACTAATTACTTTGTTGTTTTTTTTTTCACTTTAAAGAAGATTAATGACTCCGAAAGGATTTACTTTATTAAACTTGCTGACCTCTTTGACATTTAACAAACAAAAACAACAAGCATTATCCCTAATTAGTGTCTTGTGATAAGGAGGAAATGGTATCCACGTGGACAATAATTCAACTGGAAGAGCAAATATTTCTTAGTTCACGGAAAATACATTAAGACTCTTAAGCCTAACAGGGATACAGTAATAAATAATTCAGAAACCCGTTTAGCAAAGAGTCCCTTTAGAATTTGTAAATATACTACATCCACAAATGGATTCGTGCCCTGTTAGTTGAAATCGGCATTAGGCTGTAAGGGCGAAATATATTCATAAATACTGAATACGAATCTCAATAGACAATCTGCATGTTCTTTTCTCATCACATCTGATAGACATCCCACAAAGACGATTTTTAATATTTTTTTCATTTCACATACTACAAAAATAACCATGCAAAAGATATCTGAAAATGCGAATTTCATAATTGATTTCAAACACCGGTATTTTGCCGCCATGATCTGTGACGCCACGGGACAGTACAATAGTCACCAATGAACTTGCTTCTCTTTGTTTACATCCAGTGTTGCAAGTTATTGATTGAATCTTAGCTTTTGCACGTGACTTTCTTTCATAATATGGAAAATAAAGCTTACATGAATACTGTATAGTACCAATGTGTAGAAATACAACTATAAAAACTCCAGAGAAATTTTTTATTGTTTCAAAGGTGGCTCAGATTAGAAAGCATGATGCGAAGTTGTAAAGCGGGATGAAAGGAAGAATCCACAGTTATCTGAGAAAAATGCCTTATATTGTTGTGAAGATCGTTTTAGTGTAAGTACCTCTTCATTTTCATAATGAATATTAGAGATATAAGATTAAAATTCTTATCACACGTTATTAAGTTAGGTTATAATTTCCATGTGGTCAAGGTATGTTTATCTGTACATATGAAGTATTAGCTTTACATACTACTAACAGGTATTAACAAGTATTAACATAGTGTTAACAATCGGCAAAAATCATGGTCAGTAATCAACGAAATTATTGAGTTTGTTTACATTAATTATCTGTAATTAATTCATACAACATTGTGCTATCAAAAACATATGGTAGATTTGAGGTTATGTTGTTGTCATGTCATGTTGACTTCATTCAAAGCAGAATGTATTACAAATGACGTGAATAAGTATATGCTATACTTGGCTAAATATGTGTTCAACTAGCATTGACTTATTTACACATACCTTCCAGCTTTTGCTCATTTTATTTCGGCACTTGTGAAGTCTGGACTTTCACTAAAGAATGATGTCATCATAAATGAGTCAATTCTTGCCAAAATTATCTAGTTGTTGTTTGTTGTCCGCCTGTTGAAAACATTTATCTGCCATCCTTACGCACACTTTACACTATTCAACTAGAAGAAACACAATAAACCAATCAAATTCACCCCTTTTTTGAGAAACAAGCGACCATACTTATCATACCCTAAGGCAAATGTAAACACGCTATTTATTTACTACCCAACGACGTCACGACCAACGTTCGCGGTCACATGATAATAATTCGATTTTTTTTGATTTTAACAGTCTTTTTCTGTCCACTAAATATGTTTTTGGGTATTTTCATGCATGTAATAATGTTCTCTGTATGAAAAACTATTAGGCAAATGTTAAATTCATGTAATGAACAATTGATGCAAATTGTCTATTGAACACAAGCGTAATTAAACCTCAGAAGATATGTTACATTTTGTGGAATATTATTATAGAGGGTGGGCCAACGAAAATTTAAGTGGTGGATTATGTATGACCTATTTTGAAAATAGACGTAGAGACTTTTAACGCTGTGCTTATATAGACGTTAAAATGTTATCTCTCAGAGTTTTCACGTGCATGTCTTATGATTTAAGACGTGTTTATATCGTTTGGTGATTCTATTTTTTAATGGCATTGGACGGAAAGTGTTTAGAACGATTTAGCAAAAATTCGGGAGGCATAGAAATGAATTTTCGTAGAAATTGTACGGCATATTAGTAAAATTAATACTTTAAACTTGCACAGACCTTGAAGATAGGTTTTAGATGACCTAATACGCGCTCACTTGAAAAAAAATTTCGTAAGTGTTACCATCGTTATTTCTCTATTATCAAATTCATTGTGTTCTAGCTCCTTTTGAGAAAAAATCTCACAAATCAATTTTTTTATGAAGTCATAAAATCAAAATTGGGTATATCTAGATAGTGTAAGTCTCTTTAAAATAAACTTGTATTACATATTTCTTTAAAGTTACAAAAGCGTTCCAGAAGAAAGCTTAATTCATATTTCGAAAAGGAAAGTGTCTGCCAAATTATAAACGTGGCAGTTGTTTTTCCCTATTAAGCGCCTGGATGATTTCGTTCTAGTCAACCTAATCGAACCGGTTTTTCCAACAATTAAAAAGGTACATTAACCACAAATTCTCTATTAGTGAATTTTCTTCATAAAAAATCAATAATATCAATAGCAACAAAATGTCTGCTGAAATGTATAATCTTAGACTCAAAGGTGACAAAGTTATCCAGATGTTTTAAGAAAAAATGAAATCCTGTTCCAAACAAAATATGTACACTATTGTTTTACCAAATATTAAAGTGAAACAAACCAAAATCTTACATACACACAACCCGAGCAGTCTGCGTATAAGGGGAGCATTTTATCACTGAACCAGACATGCGCTAATAAACAGTTTGTTTACGTGATACTTGAAGGCAACTTGCCGCTCCGGGAAATTTTACGTTACATTAAAAGTAGATGTAACAGCTAATTCCAGAATTAATTGAATTGAAGCATATTCGACGACTGTTACGATCTCAGATGATGTCTTAGTTTTAATCTGAATGACCGCACACTGGCAAGTTTAAAGATAAAAGAGCAATCATTTTTGTACTCGATTTTGGATACAATATGTGTTTCATTCTTTCGTACACATCTTTTCGTATTTTTATAACATAAAACTCACTAAATCATGGTTTGGCAAAAACGTCATATTTTTTTATATAAAAGCGATAGTTCCTTAAAGATTTCTTAAACTTGATCTTTCCACTGTATGCTACATTTTTACTTTAAAACTTCAATTGGGACCGTTGATCCAGCTACAAATATAGTGTATTTTAAAAATCTATTAAACCCCCACTTAAAAAAAAATCACTCGGCAAATTTTTTATTTTATGTCATGAGTCATTCTAACGTCGTAATTGCTGACACAGAGTTAAACGGTTCTTTGGAATTTTTGTAGCGAAGATTTCACAATTGGTAGATCGGGTGGTATATTTTATGCGTGCTGTTTGTATTATTTAGTTATCGTTAATACATGGTTTGTTCCTGTAGTATGAACCAATCTAGGCATGGCAGCTAACTGCTCTGTATGCCAGGCATTGCACTTTAACTACTCAAGTCGATTCATGTCTTTTAGATTTTATTTTTAATTTAGAAAAATTCCGAATTTTGTTAACCGGATTACTTAGAATTCACAAGATAGGTTTACCTACATATTTTATAGTTACATGTGAAGTATTAATCCAGTTACTCTAATACTTTAAAAAATATAGCGTATTCAAAAATACTTTTGCATATTTTTGGGGAAAAATGTCCATTATAGCTGATTTACGCACTCGTCCGCGATATTAACACACACGGACTTTGGATGTGGATTTTAGGGGCCCCAAAAAATTGAACAACACAACATTAAGCGATAAGACATTCAGACTAAGCTTCAATTTTTAAATATGTGTTTATTGGCAGCACTTCGTTTGGTTACACACATAATAAAAGGCTGGACGCAGCAATTGCGTTATGGAAGTACATTTTCATAAAAATATTTTAAATAGCAAATATGTCTTTTTAATACAAGCATACATCAATTTGGTTACCGGTATAACCTATATAGTGGAAAGAATGTACCATGTTTCATCAAAATAACTTATTGTTTGAAAATGTACAAAACATTTTTCTATTTTGATCAAAGCTGTTTGTGAATAATTATATCATGGCTGGTTTGTAAATACGAGGCTTGTTCAATCGCAACCAATCTTTGGTTCAGAAAAAAATTATTGGCAAATATATTTTCAAATAATTACCACTATTATTAAGGCACATATCGCATTGTTCCACCAACCGATGTATACCCTGCCTAAAGAATTTTTGTGGATGCTGCTCGAAGAAAGAATTCTTTCACGGCATTTTGTACTTCTTCGGCCGACTGGAAACGATTACCTTTTAACGCCTTTTGCTGTAACCCAGTTTGTGTACGATACTATGGACAGATCCTATACTCACACCAACATTTTCCGAAATTGCTCTGATTGACATTCGACGATTTTCTTTAATCAGGCCTTCTACACATGCCATATTCCTGGCTGTTGATGCAGTACTCAATGCACCTGGTCGCGGCTTACCAATCGTCTCCTCTTTTCCACTCTTAAATTTTTGACACCATTCCTTGACAGTTGGATATGCCAAACATGCGTTTCCATACGCTGCTTGCACCCGCGTATGGATTTGCAATGGTTGCAAACCTTTAGCACACAAAAATTAAATAACAGCACGCTGATTATATTTGGCCGGATTTTTAACAACAAACGCCATTTTAAAGTCACAATACTTAAAATCGCTGTCAAATACAAATGATAGGAACTGATCAGTGTGATGTTTACAAACACAAATAACATTAGAAAACGTCAGTTGAGTGATTACAACTGTTTCCAAGGCTGACCTGACCAAATATGGGTTTCAATTGAACAAGCCTCGCAGCTCGAAGAGGTTCGCTGGCCGGGAAAATCGGGTTAGTGTTTTCTGGAACCTTTTAAGTTTATTTTCGGAAAATGTTTGTACTTTTTGAAGCAACAAAGCTATTTTAATTCAATATGGTACACTATAATTACTACATAGGTTATACTGCTAACCAAATTTTATGCCTCTCTCTTGAAAATAAAACATATTTGCCATTAAAACATGTTTACGACATTTAGCTACCATAATGCACTTGCTGCGTCCAGACTTCTATTTATTGATGAATCATGTACCTTGCTAAGACAAACGCAGCATGGATTTCTTACTGGATATTTGTGCCAAACATTGTAAGTAGAAATGTAGGTAATTATTGATTTTTTATTTAAAAACTGTTGTGAACAATCATAATTACCTAAACATAAATCGTTCAGTTTTACCCCATCTTCTATAAAGCAATTTATCATATAAACATTATAACGAACCCAGCAACAATTAAGGTATAAATCGTTCTTAAATTAAATAACATTAAAGGCTAAAATTATCAAAACATCCTTCAGTATACGTTTGCTTTACTTTACTCACAGTTGCCGAGGCAATGTTTCCTCGGGGTTCATTCGATCACTAGTCTCAATGTTTTCTTTTTCGTTAGGGGTCGTAATTAAGGACTAAAGTATTTTAGGAACTCTCAACTTGTCTTTTATTGATAGCCAATAGCAGTTGAAGTAGACACATTGTTGACAAGTTAATTTACTTTCTAAATTAAAACTTGATTGGATGCTTTACTTTAATTAATTTTTGTGGCTATGAAAGTACGTTAATATACAGCAGGTTTTTTTTTGGTCAAAACCATTGAACACATCGATATTATTATATATATATATATATATATATATATATATATATATATATATATATATATATATATATATATATATATATATATTTGTGTGTGTGTGTATTCCACCAATAACTCAAAAAATACTTCACTGATTTGGACCAAATTTGGGAATTACCCTTATTTTGCTAATGGTTTGGATGACTTCGTGCATCAGATCTTAACGCCCAATTTTTCTTAACAAAAAATTAAAAAATATTTTTTTAAACGCAATATCTTTTTAAATTTTTTAAGTAATTGAAATGGAAATTTAAAACTTAAAAGAACATATAGTTATATACAATATACCTGGTTGTGTACCAATTTTCAAGTCTTTTGATCCAAAAAAAAAAGTTATTCGAAATTAATAATAAAATAATCCTCGGCATCACTTCCAATTCTGTAATGCAATATCTACAATGTTGGACAAAGACAGATGACACTACATGTAATGCTATGCTATTTAAATAGATCGTAGATAAAACTCTAAACAATAGAAGTTACCATCATTGGAAGATTTCAATGTCTACCTGCTTCTTACCGTGGTTGCCAGATCTTCAAGAAATTTCATGTAGTTAAACCGTTCATGTATAAATGTCTCAAATTTTCACAACTTTTAATAATAAAGAAAACGTTTTATAAAATTTGATTTTATCAGTTACTTAAAAATACCGTAATCCATAGCTGCAAATTTCGAATTATCCATTTCCCATGATTTTTAACTTATCCCTCCAATCCGAATTTACTCTATCCGACAACGTTGTTAGAAAGCGTTCGTACTGGAACTCCATTGTAACGCGACGATCATGTCGACACTAAAGCCATATGTTGCTTCAAATGTTGACTACTGTCGCAATGATAGATGCCTTTGTAACCAGTCCTACTGCTACCTAATTTTGTGTGACTTTTCGTGTCGAAAGCCAAAGTTTAAACTTGGTATACTATGATCTTACCACTTACCTACCCATCCGCATTGAATTATTGTGATTAATTGTGTGAGAACAATCAGTTATTGTGTTATTTGTGTGAATTAGAAATGAGCCGTGGTTCATATTACATTAGTAGTTTATGTTACATAAATAAACGCAACAACAGAGATGTAGCGTTCTTTAATTTGTCTGCTGCAAGTAAACACTATTAATTTATTACAATTATTACCGTGGTCCCTAGAATTATCAGAATTCCAATGAAAAATACAATTTAATTGCAGAGCTAAGCAGTGGATTAAGGTGGTTGATATGTCCGAATTGTACGCCATCCTGCACTGTGTGCGGGAGAACAAGAGGAGGGGCTACACCAACAAGCGGATCCTCATAGCCACAGACAGCCAGGCAGACTTAAGGCACTAAGTAGCCCACGGGTAAATTCCTGGCTGGTGAGTGAGTGCCGAGACGAGACCTGGCTGGGCAGAATGAGGTGACCCTCATCTGGGTGCGAGTCTGTTGCTGACAGTCTCGCAAAGAGAGGTTCAGCAGAACCATTTATGGGACCAGAAGCGGCTCTGGGCGCCACAAAGAGCACTGCCAGGGGAGCCATTCAGTCCTGGGTCAGAAACCAACACAAGGCGTACTGGGCGGACTGTCCAGGGCTCAGACATGGGAAGTCAATAATTGACGGACCCAGTTCAAAGAGAGCTGTGGAGCTGCTAAATCTTAGCAGAGGACAGCTCAGAAACACAACAGGTCTCTTGACGGGGCACATGGCCGTCAAGAAACACCTGCATAAAATGGGGCGGTTCGAAGGGGACTTTGCATGCAGACTCTGCGGCGAGGGGGAGGAATCAGCCCAGCACAACTTGTGCGAGTGTAAAGCTCTGGACCACAAAAGACAACTGATCCACGGTCAGTCTAGACCGCAGACAGAGCAATATAACACTTCACCCTACCAATCGCTGTGCAGACTAGTTCAAGGCACAGTGATTTTGGAATGGGTGGAGTAAGACTAAGGGTATGCACAAACAACCAAAGGTTGCACTGCTATCGGGGCGGCAAGGCTGCGGACGAGCCCTGAGGAAAAAAAATGGTGGTTGATAGAAAAGACGTATTGCCGGATAACCAATACTTAAAATCTCATTAGTATGCAGCAAACATTTTTCTTGGATCAGTTAAAAAAACTTGTCAATAATAACCAAAAATCGAAAAATATTTGTCATGAATGATTACAGTAATAATAAATAATTCAGCATCACCATTTTGGGTTTAAACTTTTATTATTATTGCTCATAAGAGTTAAAAAATAATTTTATAGTCAGTGCAGTGGAAACTTCTTTTAGAGTTTCAAAATTACCGTCACAAGTTTTCAAATTTACTGGCTCTATTTCTGTTATTTTATGGGCCTAGAGCGCTATAGACGTGTCAAATGTTAACCAGAGTCAACCCAAAAGCTGGTCGCTCTTGGGCACGGGTAGCTTATGGGCGTTTTCTATCTTCTCTGCACCAATATCTTATTCCGTGGTAATGTTATTTATTTCCAATAACTGTCAATATCAAATCGAAAATTTAGCCTCAAATTGAGATTTTAGACATGATACAATTACTAGAGAGTTATGATAATGCAGCTACCTATTTTTACGAAGCTGTTGTTTTTATTACATTTTATAAATGATTTTTTAATGCATACAGTCAGAAGTAAATTTTTATGATCAGAATATTATACCGATATGATTATGAAATCAAGTTTAGGATTGTTAACGCGCTCTAAATAACTATATTTCAGGTTTGTGTTTCCACAATGTATTAATTAATCACCCCCCCGCTGTTTTAAAGCAAGTCATAAATCGCAACCGGTGAAAACTACCAGGGGTCTATATTTACGTGACTATCTTTTTATTATTCTTACAATAAAACTGAAAACCATATCACTGTGCAAGAAGATTTTTCTATTATTACTTTGTGTTATTCGATTTATGATAAAAAAAGGTCTCTGAAAGTAATCCTGGGCCCTCAAAGAGAGTTAAATTTGGCAATAAAAATTTCGAAGGAACGTTTAACAATGGGCTGAAGATATTGATTCTGACACGAGCAATTTAGAATCAGATGGCGACTATATACCATCGTACCATGACACTGAATCAGAAATAGAAACAGTGGACGAAGATGTCATAAGTGTCACATCTGATGCTGCTGTAAATTCTAACTATTTTTGTGTTAAGAATCGCTCCAAATGGTCAAAAGATCCTGCAGTACGTGAATATACTCGAATATTACAACATAACAACGTCAAGTTCCTACGTCTTAGATGACTTACCACCTAGCTACAAAATGCCCCTCTTCATAATGACGTTAGGTTTTTCATGTAGCATATACTGCATATAGAAACTCCACATTATGAAACAGCCCAAGACCAAGAAATCAATAGGACCACGTATTGCCCAGCCAAAAAAGAAATAAATTATTATTATTATTATTATTATTATTTGAATAATGTGCGAGATACCGATATGTTTACAATGCACCCAAAGAGTTTGCAAGGAGTGTCCATTTTAAAGTTTTATCCCAAATTTGATCCTTGTAGGTTTTTCCCAAATGTATATTTCCTGATGCAAACGATATTTTTTATATCTAGGTTTGTTATATTTTAAGTTTATTTGCTGAAAATAACCAAACTATAAAAAATGTTTGAAAAAACTGCCCGTCAATATATGTTTAGCAAAAAACTTTTTTTTATTAAAATCAATTGTTGATCATTTTGTGTCAAATCTAGATACCCTAACTAAACCCATGAGACAAATGAAATTTAAAAAAAACAGTTTACTATATATAAATTCTTGCTTCTTAAATAACCGTTAAAAAATACCGGAGGTCTGTTATAATGTTCCAATAATATGATGTCTGTAGTTAAGGTTTGAATTATCACATAATAAATAATCCAGGGGTGTCAGACCTGGGAATCTCGAGGGCCATTCTAACGGTCATCACCTGCCAATCGATTTCCGAGGACAGCAATTAACCAGAAATTCTCGAACACCTCGCGCATAGTGCAAGGGTGCAGATACTTGCTGAAATCATCTGGTATTCTCTAGAAAGACAATGTTAGTGTCGCTTGAAAAAACTTCTGCAAGCGCAGGAATAAGGTCACTGCAAAAACTCTACATATCTTTCTCCAGTGGGAATTTTTCCAAATATTATATATAATACAAGTAGGTATAGATTGAGGCTTCTGGGCTCTTCCGGATCCTATTATGTTGGTATGTCAACCCAAATGTCATTTTGAGTCTTAAATTACCCATATTTTCGCCCCAGCAGCCGACATCTTGGCGACCATCTTGTATTACGTTGTCTCAGATTAAAGCTTACGTCACAAGCTATCCAATCGCCATCTGGGATTACGTTACACGCATGTCTTATGGCAGGTGGTGGTGGAAAGTAGTGGGCACAGAATCCCGCATAGAAAACCGACTTCATTAAGGATAACTCAAAAATGCATATCAGCGCTGCCACCATTTGTTAAACGTGTTATCAGAGGTAAATTAGGGATAACTCAAAAACTACTGGTCAGATCTTGATAAAGT
Source organism: Tillus elongatus (assembly GCA_964006375.1). Taxonomy (NCBI): domain Eukaryota; kingdom Metazoa; phylum Arthropoda; class Insecta; order Coleoptera; family Cleridae; genus Tillus; species Tillus elongatus. Next base: position 48,233,966 of record OZ023262.1, read on the forward strand.
TTATACGGGACCACATGAGAAGCAACCGCTTACAATAAATCATCAAAATCGGTTCACCTAGACAAAAGTTCTGAGGTAACACACATAAAAAAAGTCTCTGGGCGCAGCAAGTGTATTATGGTGGCGAATTTTCTTTAAAATATTTTTAATAGCAAATGTATTTCTTTGATGAAAGCAGGCATCAAACTTGGTTGCCTATATAGTAGAAACAATGTACCATATTTCATCGAAATAACTTTATTGTTTCAAAATATATAAACATTTTTCACAAGTCTGGATGCAGCAAATGTGTTATGGAAGTGAATTTCCATAAAAATGTTTTTAATAGCAAATGCGAGCAGGCATCAAACTGATTATCGGCCTATGTAGTAGAAACAATATACTATATTTTATCAAAATTACTTATGGTTTCAAAACAAACAAAAATTTTCCAAAAATAAACTTAAATGTTGGTTTCCTAACCAACCAACGTTAATAGCAAATTGAGTTATTGAAATTTGAATGATTTAATGAAAATTCGGTAAATTTGCAGATTAGCTCCCGAACGCTTTTCAAATAATTGTTTTCAGAAATATTACTAGGACCCCACCTGGATGTACAAACTACAAGAAAAATTTCTTGTTCACACCCCCAAGGAAGTTATGCGACTGGGAGTGAATAAGGGTGCTGGGCGGGGTAGGTAGTAAAAAGGAAATGTGTGCAGAAAGAGTAAAGAAAACTGCTTAAAAGTTGTCTATTTGAAGCCATATCCCCATTAAACCCCGCCTACCCCGCCTACCTCGCACAGCACCCCTATTCGCCCCCAGGTCACGTAACTTCCTTGGGGGGGTATGACCAAGAAGTTTTTCTTGTGGTTTATGCGACGAGGGTGGTGTATGCACACGAGGGGGGAAGAAAAATGCCTACGACGAAGCAGACCCCCTCCCCGCTTTGACTTGCGTAGGGTTGGGGGTGGCTGCTTCGTCAGGGGGATCCCCCCCGCGAGTGCATACAACCACCCTCGTTGCATAAACCACAAGAAAATTTTCCTGTTCATACCCGCAAAGGAAGTTACGGCACCTGGGGGAACAGGGGTGCTGTGCGGGGTAGGAATGGTTTAAGGGGGATATGGCTTCAAGATGTGAAGAAGACAACTTTCAATCCCGTTTTATTCGCATTTTCTGCTCATATTTCCTTTTTACTACCTACCCCGCCCAGCACCCCAATTCACTCATGGTGCCGTAACTTCCTTGTGGGGTGTGAACAAGAAATTTTCCTTGGAGTTTGTGGATCCAGGGAGGGCCCAGGCAGGTTTCTGAAAACAGTTTTTTGAAAAGCGTTCGGGAGCTAATCTGCAAATTTACCGAAAATTCGCTACCAAAACGCACTTACTGCGTCCAGATTTTTTTCTTATAAACGCATCATATTTCGATAAAAAATGCAAAAATGCATTAACAAAAGTGTGCTACGAAAATTAGCTAAAAAAATTACAGACTGTTAAACCATAAACTTCACTAAACCTACAAATAAATATCCAAAAAGCATCAACTTAACTAAACTGACAGCTAAAGCATCAGAGAAAGGGTCTATTTGAAATGAGTATTTTGTAAATATTTTCGTAAAATGAAGGACAATGAAGGTTGAATCTGAAACTTAAGGGTTTGCAGAACACTCTTCTTGCAACATGTTTTTTTCACAATCGGTATTTGTTTCACATTCTTTGCCTAAACATTGCCAATTTTGACGTTGCGAGTTTGACGTTTTGAGGAAAACTCCATAATTTGTTTCTTTAACTGCCCATAACTTCTTTGTATTCAAAGCTAGGGACCTAAATTTTGGTACAGAGTTCACTCTTTATAAAACAAACAAGCGTGCCAAATTTGGTTGCAATTACTTTGTTATTTACAACATTTTCCGGGAAAACCTGGTCAGATTTTTCCAAGCCACTTGCAAAAGGAGGGTACTCACCAAATTTGATCAAGATGGGCCATTATTTTTTGAGTTATCGGTCGGATACATATACATACATACATACATACATACATACATACATACATACATACATATATATATATATATATATATATATATATATATATATATATATATATATATATATATATATATATATATCCTCATTAGCGAATAAAAAAAAAATGCTAAATACAGTCGAATTGAGAACCTACTCCCTTTTTTGAAGTCTGTTAAAAATGGTACATAATAATGTGTACCTACCTTCGCCAAGGCCACGCCATCACTCCATTAGCACATCAAATGCGTATTAAAACATCCGCATGTTAGTGATGGATGTTACCATCTGTCGGCGTCTCTTCTGCCGCGGCATCTTTTCCGTATTTACCCTGGCAATGCCATTTACCTTTTTAATACATACTGTGAAAATAGCGTCAACTGAAATTGTGGTATTGTGAAGGCAAGAAGCCGTCGTTCCTTCCACCATGCGATATTGGACACATTACAGATCCATAACCTCGTCATCATTGGCCATAGTCGCGGAAATATATCGGTATTAATAAAACAAAATACATGCATACACAGTCTCTACGTTTATGTTTAATTAATTTTAAATATAAAAAGTTCAAAGCCACATTTGATTATTATAGTAGTAAAAGCCGTTCACACTTAATATGGTTACGGTGCCAATGATCAAGGCGACATCCTTCCTTCATCAGGTAAAGGTCGAAATTAGCAGATTAAAACAAATTACCCCTGCAGAGTTTGATGGCATTTCATTAATCACAGGCCACTGTGATCCAGATCCGTAGTAATGTAATTAAAAAAGCAATTACTGCGCACCCATTCCACCATTTATCTTCAGCCCTAATTCACTCGCAAAACATTTGCTAATCATTTTATATTTACAATGTCTGGAATAATATTGTTAACTTTACTAGATTAAGTACTGGGATGTTGTTGTGTTCGTTTACTGAAAAATAGTTACCTATTCACTTTAAAACTTTATTGTTTTCCTAGAATTCTGGCGTTATATAATTTTCTACCATGTAGAAATCTATTTTATAAGTCTGCTTTAGAAAAATTTTGTGTTTTGTAGTTGTGGAACTAAGTTTAGGAATTAGATTGTCCTTTTGACTTTCAACGTATGAAATTTCCTTTCGATTTGAAATTTCCATTTAATTTTAATTGGAAACAAAGTTTGCTACCGAATATTGTTACATAAAGCCACGCAACCAACTTTTATGTTTATAACGAAGACTGTAGACAATAGCAATTTCCTTACTTAGTACACAGGTGATAGCTTAAACTTTACCATATACGGCTGCAGTAAATTAAATTCATATCATAGATATGATTTCTATATATAGAGGAACCGTTATTTATTTATTTATTTATTTATTTATTCAACGGATTAACCATTTACACTAATAATAAGAACATCTTAAACTACATTAGTTTTAAATAACCTATCTAAATATGAGAACATAACAAAAAAGCAAAACATAACCTGTACACCGTATGTATGACAATTCAATCAATAACACCTTTCAAAATGCCTCTAATTGAACGGTCAGAATCATCAAACATATCCAAGAGCTCCGAATACTCATTTGCAGTTCTCGCCACTCTCGACATCGGACCATAATTGGTTCGATGGAAGGAAACCACAAAAACCTCCCTTGCTCTCGTGCGGTCCGGAATCCTTAGAGAGACTAACTCAAGCAAAGAAGGGCTATCAATTTTATGCACTAATAATTTATGCAAAAAACAAACATCACTGACAATCCTTCTACCACTGAGTGACTGCAAGTGCAGCCGATTCCGCAAATAAGAAAGGTTAAGATCATTTCTCTTCAAGCCCATTCTGTAAGCACAAATTCTTAAGAATCTATTTTGTATGGCCTCAATCTGATTGATATAAATATTGTAATTCGGACTCCAGGCTACAGAAGAGCATTCCAACAAAGAGCGAACCAGACCACAATACAGCCTTCTCAAGCTATTGCATGAAAAATCCAGAGTTGATCTATGAATAAATCCTAACATTTTATATGCTTTAGATACTATGTATTCTATGTGATCCTTAAAAGATAATTTCCTATCCAATACAATACCCAACTCTTTAATCATTTCCTTCCTATGTAAAGCACTAGAGCCCATGAAGTACACAAAGTCAATGGGAAACTGAGCTCTAGTGAATGTAATGCAGAAACACTTATCAACATTCAGAGTCAGAAGATTGTCACCACACCACCGAGCAAAACGATTTATCTTCCTGTAAAAGTAAAGCGTCCTGTCTGGAACGAACAATCTTGAAAATTTTGATATCATCAGCAAACATCAAAATCTGACTATGCTTAAGTGAATGTATGACATCATTGATAAAAAGATTAAAGAGGACTGGTCCACAATGTGATCCCTGAGGAACTCCTGAATAAACAGTAATACTATCAGAAATTAAGTTTCTGATCTTTACACTCTGGGACCTACCCGTAAGGAAGCTGCGCACCCAAGACAACAAATTGGCATTAAAACGCAACAATGCAAGTTTTGACAATAATAAGGCGTGATTAACCTTATCAAA
>OZ023262.1:48243502-48311002 GCA_964006375.1 Tillus elongatus
TAAGTCTGTATGTAGTATATACCAGGTTCACCAGGTAAGGGCAACAACAATCAATGAATTGATCACGTTTGCCATGAGGAATAAACAATTTCATCAAAACTTCCTTTACCTTCCATTTTGATTCTCTTCAAATCAAATTTGCATTAATGAACGCGCAAACGTTTTATTATTGGCACACTAATTGGCGAATTTTCATAATGACATGTTCCATGACATTTCATACTAATAAAAAATATGGCAAAATTAATCAGATTTTTATATAACCTTTTATTTCGGAACCCTGACTATTTAGGTATAGGAACGTGGTACATAATTTCAAAGGAACTTTAATTGTCTTTGAGGATATTTAATAATATACAGGTTGCTTTAATTTTTTAAATGCACTTTTCACCATTTTTGTATATATAATAGTAATAATAATAATAATAATAATAATAATAATAATAATAATAATAATAATAATAATAATAATTATAATAATGATAATAATAATAACAAGTGTTTATTTGCACTGCAACCAAAAGAAAATAACACAAAATTTACAAAAAAATATATTACCTTTAATGTGGTACCGGGGCGAAGTTCAGTGCAACACATAAATGTGTGCCTTGCTCTTCCATTTAACCCCAGCATACACATTCTCCCCTATATACTATATATATATATATATATATATATATATATATATATATATATATATATATATATATATATATATATATATATATACTGGCACACCGTAGCGCGAGACATCAGTCAAGAACTCCAAACAATCGTCACACATCAGCACCTCATCCATTAAGCAAACAGTAAGTACGATAAATGGGTGGAAAAGCACAGTACGTAGAGGAAGGAGAAGATGAGAATGGAAGCAAAATCAAAAACAAAGAAAAGAAAAAGCAGGGTACCTGCTTACACACACATACACACACACGCATGCGCGCACACATTTCACTGTCTACAATGTAAATAGCCGAACATGGCCCCCCTGAATGATCGCGCCGACAACTTTCTCATATCTTCCGGTATACTATTGTACACGCGGCAAACATCGTACGAAAAAGATCGCCAGTAGAAATTAAGTTTATGCTTAGGCACAGACAACAAATCTTTCATCCGAATGTTCACGTTATGCACATCCGTGTGGTATGTTATCTTCTCGCACAAGTACCGAGGCAACCTTAACTGAATTATCGAATGGTAAAAACAGGCTCTATGTGAAGAACCTCGGTGGTTCAGGGGTAAGGACGTGTGCCTCTGAACCGAAGGGTACTGGGTTCGATGCCAGGGTACTCCTTTCACTTTTTCAGTACAAACTGTAATATTAACATCAACCAAGGTTCTGGCATTGTATTTTTGTTGAACGTCTGCACGTTCCGCCCTTCGGAGGGGGCGTTAAGCTGTCGGTCCCGTGTCCATACGATGTTGGGCACGTTAAAGATCCCTACCCTCCTTGCAGAAAGGCAGGGGTTCGGCAAAATTTCCAGGATAGTGAGGTGAAACTGCTCCCTGGCGTCGGTGATTGGCCATAGTCGCGTAAATAGGCCAACGTTAAAGAAACAAAACCCACACAAACCCAGGCTCTATGTAATTTCATTCTGTTATTCATGTTCACCTGCCACTGTCCCTGAGCTCTTACGATATTTGATTAAACTTACGCACCCCATAAATGAACCTCAAGCACGAGTTTTGTAACTTTTGTATGTTACATGTATGTATACTCGGCATCAAGAAAGGATAATACACCTGCGAGCAATAATGCAACTGTGACAGGAGCAGTGAATCACAAAGCGCAGTTTTCAGTTAACGCGAAAGATACGTTCTATGAGGATACAGTAGCTTTAATCCACCATATCCTCGTTGTAACATATTGTTGCGTTTTCGCCGGGTTCTGGATAAGTGAGACTTTAAATTTTAACAAAACAACTTTATTTACTCTCTAAATATGGGTACAATGAAAGTTCTAGAATGTCTCTCACACAAAACACTTAGTTTATCTGGCGTTACAATCACTAATCTGCACACAGGTCACCACACTTCAGTCGCTACTCTCTAACACTTCACACTGGTTACTGCTTTTTCGAGTCACTTCAACATTATCTAATTGAACTGAACTGCCTGATCTGGCTTGCTTTCGCCTTTATATACCCGTCGTACCTTCCACCTCGTTTCGGGAGTGTTCCATTCCAGAATGTTCCAGGACCTTCTTTTGCTAGAAGGTTCCGTGAATACAGATCGGCCCCGTGTGTATACAGGCTGATCCAAATGTGACCACTCCTATGTTACACAAGGGGTGTTTCTCGTACTATAAGAGCTCTCTGCGTATACAGGGTGTAAGGGCTCTCTGCGTATACAGGGTGAATATACAGGGTGTTCGGAATGCGCAGATCTCATTTATCCGTTCCGACGGGGTATAAGTTGGTAACTTCGTTATTTTTGGTCCTAGAGGGTTGCAACTTCGCCTGTGGGGGGACACTCTAGACACCGCTAGAAGAGGTGGGGAGGCGGTGTTCCCAGATTGTGCAAGAATTCCCAGATGTTGGTGAAGTTTTTGGGGGCGTGGCAACACCGCACCTACATCTATTGAAGTGCTTTGTAACAATATGAAAACGTGTTTACGATATCTGAAGGTAGGGTCCATGATAAGGCCAAGTTTCCTAACTTCTTCAACCAATGGTATCGGCTCCCCATTCATTCTCAGTAACATATGCGATCTTATAATGTCAATACCTGATTTATGACCAAAAACAATTGCTGCGGACTTTTTTGCATTCAGATGCAATGAGTCATCCAACGATAATTCACTCACCAACCTTAAATCATCATTTATCCTACTGAGTGCCTCATGCAGCTGTGACTTTGGAAACGAATAAAAGAGTTGCGTGTCTTCAGCATACGTATGTATGCTACAGATTTTTATATATACTGGAAAAATGTGTAAATAAAAGCGGGACAAGGATTGAATCATGTATCGGTATATTAACAAATATTGAACGACCCTGTATAATAGAGAACAAATTCTCTTAGACGTAACTAATACAAAGGACATTGGTAAACTAGACCCAAAATTCCAGCTTTCTACGAATCCAAACTCCGCAGTAATAAACATTTAATTAAAGCTATATTTTGCACAAAAAAGAAGGGAATAAATTAATTTCTCTAAAACCGCTGGAGATTATACAAAAGTAATCCAATAGCTCATCAAAAAATTCAATAACATACAGGGTGTCTCATTCAACATATCAAAGTTGTTCCTACTTTTCCATATAAGCGGCAACTAATACAGGCAATAGATAATTTGTTTCTGCATTAAACTACAGGAGTTATTTTTTTATACATAGGTTCAGAATGACGGACTGAATGTAAAAACACAAAATCCTTACAAATTAGGAGGGCGGAAGTGCCGCCATTTTGAGAAAAACCGTTTCGGCCTATATCTCCGTAACCGTGCACTTTAGGCCAAAAATGGTAATGACCTTTGTTGTAGATAATTGCATTTCTCATCTTTTTTGTTAATTTTTTTTTGTATCACTCACCGTTTACAACTTATACGACTATCAGCATTCATTTATTGACTTTTTTACCCATATCTTTGTTGATAATTGTGTAAAAAATAAAATGCTTATAACTTAACTTTTCAATCGACAAATTTTTTAGAACTTTCACTTAAAACTTTTTATTATCAAATTATTATTAGTGAATTTTCTTTAAAAAAATTCACTATTTAGTAGACCCCGACTTTCGAATTTTGAAAAAAAATTCAAATGTGCGCTAATTATGACCCCTAGAACACATATCCGGGGTCAGTTTCAATTTTTATATGTTTTTATATATATATATATATATATATATATATATATATATATATATATATATATATATATATATATATATATATATACATATACATATATATATATATATATATATATATATATATATATATATATATATATATATATATATATATATATATAACACACCGATAACTCAAAAAATAATGGGTCGATTTTGATTAAATTTGGTGCATAGCTTCCTTTTGCAAGTGGCTTGGATAAGTTCGTTAGCCAGGAAAATCGGCCCAAGTTTTCCCGCAAATTTTGTGTTTCTTACGAAAAAAAAAACATATCTCCGGAAATAACAAAGTAAGGGCAACCAAATTTGTGATGTCGGTTTATGTCATAATAGGTAAATTACCTACCAAAATTTAGTTTGGTAGGTTAGAAGATAAAAAAGTTATAGGCATTTAAAGAAAAATAAATTGGGGTTTTTCCCAAAACGTCAAAGTCGCGATTTAAAACGTCAAAATTGGCAACATTTAGGCAAAGAACCCGAAACTAATATAAGCTATAAAAAGAAAATGTCTCAAGAAGAATGTCTTACAAAGCCTTAAGTCTAAGCTTCAACCGTCATTGTCCTTCGTTTTACTAAAATATTTCCAGAAAAATTTGTCAATTGAAAAGTGCAACATTTAACGCGTTATAACTTTGAAAATATTGATTTGAGAAAAAAAGTTTTGAGTAAAAATTGTAGAAAATTTGTCGGTTGAAAAGTTAAGTTATAACCATTTTATTTCTTAAATAATTATTAACCAAGATATGGGTAAAAAAATCAATAAATGAATGCTAATAGTCGTATAAGTTGTAAACGGTGAGTGATACAAAAAAATTACTTAACAAAAAACATGAGAAATGCAATTATCTACAACAAAGGTCATTAACATTTTTGGCCTAAACTGCACGGTTATGGAGATATAGGCCGAAACGGTTTTTCTCAAAATGACGGCACTACCGCCCTCCTAATTAGTAAGGATGTTGTCTTTTACATTCAGTACGTCATTCTGAACCTATCTATATAAAAAAAAACTCATGTAGTTTAATGCATTATGGACAAGAGTAACGGGCTCCTCTATTGCCTGTACTAAACGCCGCAGCGCTGAAAATACTTTAGGTTGATAGAGCTGAGCTAATTACGCAAGAAACCAAATTTTGAAAATAATCCTATGTCCCCTTCGCCTAAACTACCATCGACCGTGAGTCAGCCTGTATAGGCCGGCGTCTAATGAACATTCATGGCATTTTCACTCCCAGTTCCTATTTAGCTCCTATTTCCTCCTTTATTGCCCATAAAGAACTAATTTTAAAGGCACAAAACAAAATAGAAGTTTTGTACAATTTGAGCATGTTAAGAGAGGTTGAGATGTTGTGAGAGTTAATGTTATGGAAATTTACCAACGTCAGAGGCTTGCTGCCACCCGATAATAAAGTAAAAAATTTTAAATCCGGAACTTCAGACGTTCTGTATAAGTGTAGTAATCAGAATGCAACAAATACTTAAGGTATCGAATTTCTTTAATAAATTCAGCACTCCAGAACCCACCACGCATTGAAACCGCTAAGCTGAAAATCGAGATGTGTAGAATCCACTTGCTCATAAATATTTTAGTCGATACATCGCGAAATCTCGTTCTCTTTCTATTCTCGAGCATACCACTTCTAGCAACGGAGATCAAAAACTAACCATTCAGAGGTATTGGATAACTTAACTCTCCTTTTGAGGTTGCGTCTGGTGTATGATGAAAATCTATAACACCAGCATATGATGATTTATTGAAGACAAGTCATAAATAACATAATATTTATGCTGTCAAAGGAAATGCTTTACTTGAAAGAGCACTCATCTCTTGTAAAAATAAGACCCTATCTGACCATAAAAATTTATATTTTAAAGGAAAAAGTAACACATAGTTAACAATACTAGTAGGTTTTAAGGGATACCAAATATAATAGTTGGAGTTCGGATCTGATATTGTTACCTATAAAGTGTCCATAATTGGCTCCGTAGTTAAAGTTCATTATTTGACGTGTTCTTATTAAAAACAAATGCCATAAAATCAATAATCAAATCTTTTAAAGTTCGAATCTAGTAAGTGAAGGTGTGATAATATTAATTAAAATTATAATTAAGTAGTTATTGGTCAACTACAGTGTAAAAGACTGAGGTTGGACACTGTGGATGGAAACTAATTCGGAAAGCAGAATCACCCCAAAAACCACAAAAATAGTAACAGAGAAATATGCGCTAGATACGTATTTCGACAACGAAGTTGTCTTACTCAGTGGCTAACGCAAAACTGTGTGGGCAAAATTATCCTATTTATTATACCCAAACTATACACTAAAAATGATGTAATGCCTATGAACGCAATATCGAATTATGCGAAATATCGAATGATGCAATACCGAATTATGCAATACCGGATGATGCAACGCAGCATGATGCAATACCAGCGGCCTCAATATCTGATGATGTAACAATACACGATGGTACAATATCGGATGATGTAATACATGATGATGCAACACCGTATGATGCAGTATCAGCTGCCTCAGTGCCGGATGATGTAACACTGGATGACGTAACATATGATGACGTAATTCAGGATTATTGTTGTGTCAGTGTATACGCCCAACCGGTTGTGTCGATGTTGAAAGCAACCATGGATTATTTCGTGCCAGCTTGGATAAGTTTTTCAGAAAGTGCTGAATTGACCGCACCCATGTCTGAATTCATCAAACTCTGTGGATTCACCTCGCGGATTTCGAAGCTTTCCAAAGTATCTAACTTTCGATAATCCGTAATTGCCTTCAACATCTTAATATTACTATCGCCTATCCTATGTTCCCTGTCCATCATATGTTGGGCAACGCTAGGTTTTGCTGCTCTATTGAATCTGAAATGAGGTATGTGCTATTTGAATATTGTGCCTATTGATCTCCGCGCTTGCCCAATATAGATTTTCTCGCAATTATTACAAGATATTTGATAACTGCTCGATTTTTGTTGGAAGTCAATACTACCAAAAGGCTCTTCATATATATATATATATATATATATATATATATATATATATATATATATATATATATATATATATATATATATATATAACTATAAATATATATATATATATATATATATATATATATATATATAACTATAAATATATATATATATATATATATATATATATATATATATATAAATATATATATATATATATATATATATATATAACTATAAATTTTTTGAGTTTTCATTCGAATTCTTATCTCAAAAAATAATAGGCCAATTTTAATGAAATTTGGCATTTACCTTACTTTTGTAAATGGCTTTGACAAGTTTGTTAGCCAGGAAAATCGGACGAGGTTTTCCGAGAAAAATTTGAGTTTTCATTCAAAAAAAATTCTTATCTCAAAAAGTAATGGACCTATTTTAATAAAATTTGGCATGTACCTTCCTTTTGTAAGTGGCTTTGATAAGTTTATTAATCAGAAAAATCGGACGAGGTTTACCGGGAAAATTTTGAGTTTCCATTTGAAAAAAAAAATTATCTTAAAAAATAACAAATCTATGATAACCAAATTTTGTAGGTACGTTTACGATATAAAAAGTAAACTATACATCAAAATTTAGATTTCTATGTGACAAGAAAAAAAAGTTATAATAAAATATTTTGTGCCAGATCATTTCTATGAAAATTCACTACCATAACGCACTTGCTGCGTCCAGGCTTTTTAAACATTTATTCTTTCTCAGATGTTATACGACCCAAGCCAGCTAGCAGGATTAATAACAGCACCTTAGCAGTTACTTTGGAAGTTTGGTTAACTATGTGAGCTAAGCTCTTTACAAGCTGACAGCATGACCCTGATTTATAAGATGTATCATTACATACTACTTGGTTGAGTTAGGACATCATTATCAAACAAAAGCAAATAAAAACTCACCTTATGTTATAATTCTTTTGCCAATCATGAAGTTAAATTAACTCTGCTGCACTTACCTGAAATAATAAAAAAAAGTTTATTATAACAGCTTCAAAACATCAAGAAACAAGTTTATTCACATAATAATTTAGCGCTCTGAGCTATTTTATTTTTTTGTCTAGTAAAGATATCAAATGGGAGTGTTTTCTTCTTAATCCGTATTAAAAAAAAACAATTGGGCAACATTAAAGTGATATCAGCAGCGGCATTTTTGTATCAATACTGATCACAACCAAACAGCAGCGCGAATATTTACATACAAGCTAAGCATACGTTCTCTTAAATAGAACACTCTATATATCAGCGGTTCTCAAGCTTCGGCATCACACCAACCCTTTCTTATACCCTAAATAATTCTACGCTCCCCCCATAATATAAAGTAGGTGAAAGTAACCCAAAAGTCTGGACGCAGCCAGTTGTGGTGGTAGTGAGTTTTTATAAAAATGTATTTAATAGCAAATATGCATTTTTTTAAATGAAAGCAGGCATCAAATTTGGCTATCAGTATAACCCATATAGTAGAAACCATGCACCATATTTCATCAAATAAGCTTTTCGACAAATCTCCCAAAAAGTTTTCTGCATGAAACTTTATAAACAATTTTTCCATGAAAATCCAAAAACATTTTTTTTAAATAACTTATTAAATATTTATCATTATGCCCTTCACTTCTGAAACACAAAACGCCGTATCACGATTTTTTATATGTGTCAAAAATGCTAAAAGTTGCAAAACAATTTAAATAATTCGAAAACAAACATGCATTACACTGGAAAAATGCAAAAATGCAATAATATAAAGGGTGTTCGATTAAAAAAAAGTATCGCCAGCGACTTATGGGCCACCTGTGATTGTCGACATAATTTTTATAAGATGCAGATCAAGATACCCTATAATTAACGTATGCAATTATTTCTCGTATCTTGTATAATAACAATAATATTTAGCTTTACCGTAGAAATGCGTCAGGCAGTATATATGTAAAAACTGAAACTAACCCCGAATGTGGGTGCTAGGGGACCTAGTTCGCGCTCATTTGAAAAAAATCTTCTTAAAGTTTAAAAGTCGCGGTCTCCTCACTAGCGAATTTCTTTTAGGAAAATTTGCTAATAATTCTAGAAAATTAAACCATAAACTCTATAACTGAAACGACTGCTAAAGCATCAGAGGAAGGATCTATCTGAAATTAATTGTCCAGAAACATTTTAGTAAAACGAATGACAATGACGGTTGAAGCTGAAACTTGAAAAACGCATTTCTTGCGACATTTTCTCTACATAGCCCGTATTAGCCTTAGGTTCTTTGCCTAAAAGTTACCAATTTTGACGGTTCATATCGCGACTTTGACGTCTGAAGAGGAAAAGTTATCAAATATATAAAGTAATTTTTCTGGCATTTCTGGACATTTTGCGCCAAAAAAACTTACTCATTGTCTGTAAAATACTATAGATTTTGTTATCACCAAAAACTATTATGCTTTTGTGCGTTTATCTGGTCAACAATGGCACCCAATTTTTTCTTCTTTAAGTGCCTATAACTTTTTCTCCTTGCAACCTATATATCATAATTTTGGTACATAATTCACTTTTTATAACATAAAAACCAGCGTATAAAATTTGGTTGCCATAACTTTGTTATTTCTGGAAATGTAAAAATTTTCCGGAAGAAAACACAAAATTTTCCGGGAAAAACTGGGCCGATTTTTCTGGCTAACGATTGTCCAAGCCATTTGCAAGGGGAAGGCGCCCAGTAAATTTGATAGAAATCGGCTTTTATTTTTTGAGTTATTATATATATATATATATATATATATATATATATATATATATATATATATATATATATATATATATATATATATATATATATATATATATATATATATATATATATATATATATATATATATATAGTCACCTAAGTCTATGAGAATTAAATTTATGGATTTGTTTATTCTATGGTCAGATGTCAATTATAAAGTGTGTTGGTAAGAGCGAACACTCTGGAATTATATTTCTAGAAGGGACCAGAAGTGACAGGTGTAGAAAAGTGTAGAAGGTCTAAAATATCTATGGACAGTATAAATAGATAAATAGACAAGCGGTGCTCAGAATAAGTTAGTTCAGTATTGATTAGTGCGGTGTAAATAAGCGATCATAGAGTATTAAGCGAGTTAGCAAGTGTTGGTGTATAGGAAGCGATCATAGAAGGCGAATAGCGGAATATAATTCTATGGACATTTAGTAAGAAGAGAAATAATTTAGTTGATACTGGTGTTGCAAAATAGTTGGTTATAATAAAATAGTAGTTTGAAAAGCTGTGTTTTGTTAGTCAACAAATTCCAGAACCGCGCAGAACGTAACAATATATATATATATATATATATATATATATATATATATATATATATATATATATATATATATATATATATATATATATATATATATATATATATATATATATATATATATATATATATATATATATATATAATTCAAACTGACCCTGGATTTAGGTTCTAGCTCGCGCTCATTTGAAGACATTTTTTCAAAATTCAAAAGCCTAGATCTCCTCAAACGTGAATGTTTTTTTAATAAAATTGACTAATAAGCGGGCAGTGTTGTTAGACACCATTAAACGCATTATTACACGATTCCAGTCCTGTTTACCTGAGTTGGCACTCCGACAATTTCTGCCGTTTCAAAACAAAAGTTATTACTTTTAAAACTTAAATTTTAACTGCACACAGCTTTCACCCAAGAAAAACCATTTAAAAAATCCTTTGTCAAACACTTGAACATCCGCCCTATAGCCGAGGTTCGTCATAATGTGACCACCACATGTTTGGATCACTCAAAGAAGAATTTTGAGAACCGTGTTTTAGGACGATTAAGACGTGAAAGCGTTTGTGCGGAATGCGTTAACGACTAAATTAATTTTTCGAGAACTACATTAAAGCACTTTCATTTCGCTGGGAAAAACGTATTGGTAAAAGAGAAAACTACGTAAAAAAATTATATGTATTTAAACAGTTCTTGCTGTATCAATAAATTTATTTAAAAAAGAAGCCGATTTATATTTGATCTGCCCTCGTAGCTTTCCCGGTTTTTGCATGTAACATTTAATTGAAAAAGTGGTTTCAGCCGAAAATCACATCGCTCGGAGCCAAGTAACGCATTTCTTACATTAATACATAATCGTCCAAAATTTATATGCAAGTTGTCAATGAGACATGTGAATGATTATGCCCCAATAAAAATCCTAACTTCGCAAAAAAAAGATGTGTTTCATTAATGATGATTATAATTAGATAAACATGTTTACGAATAATGTGATTTTCACAAAACGGCAACACTGCAAACAAATTGGGAAAGCCCAGAGCTTAGCGATGTTATCGGTTATTTATAAGGATAGACGTTAGTGTTGTGTAGTTCAAGATGAGGTCAAGGCGAGAGTCCCGCTGTACTTGGCATTTTGCGATTGCATGTCTTCCTCATTCCTGATAGCCCGCTGAGCTTCTCTCGACAGACTGATAAAAACCTTAACCACATCCTATCTACTTCACCAACGAATTAATGACATCGTTGACTGTCCTGCTTATTCTTCCATTCCGTGTGCTTCAAAGCTCTCTTTAATACAGATAGCGGCTCCGACACACTTCTTCGTCCAAACTCAAAAAAGCAGTGAGATGATTGTGGTAATTAGTGCAAATTTATTTTCAAACATTCCTTAAACAAATCAACTTTACAATTATTAAATATAAAAGGCTTAAAATCACCGATAACATTTTGTTTCGACTAACTAAACTAATCTCCATGGGAATCTAAAATAAAATAATTTTAGCCTGTCCAACGTATTTTTGTACCCCCCCCCCCTCATTTTTAATATATAAAAAAAGGAAAAAAGAAAGATGATTTTGACTTTGAGAACAGGCTTCATTAACCACTGTCAATCTTTAAAATATATAGAGATCGATTTGACCTTGCTCTTCACAATCCAACGCATGTTTCTAGGATTACAATATTTATAACTTATCTCATAGATCCCTGACATTTCAGTGGCTTTATCCTTTTTAGTGAACTTTCGTAGAAAAAATTCACTAATGGGGAGACCCCGACTTTTGAATTTTGAAAAATTTTTGCAAATGAGCGCGAAATAGGACCCCTAGAACCCAGGTAAAAAAGGTAAAGGTAAGATGCTTACTGGCAATTGGGCCATTGCTGACCCTTTTTGCTCATCTAAACTAACCTACCCTCTACCTTCAGCTCGATCTCAACGACGGCAGTGATTTTGAAAAATCATCCGGCGCTGGTGAGGCTCGAACCGTCGTCCCCCGAGTCCGTATTGGAAAGTCTGAATCGACTTTCCCGCACGGTCACGGAGGAGCCCTAGAACCCATATCCGGGATCAGTTTCAATTTTTATATGTTTATACATACATACATATATATATATATATATATATATATATATATATATATATATATATATATATATATATATATATATATATATATATATATATATATATATACAGGCTGTTTCTAAATTTATGCGAAAAATTTTACAGGGTGATTCTATGGCGAAAATAAGGGGTGTCTTTTCTATAAAGTTTTTCTTGAAACCCCTTCTGCTCCAAGTTACAGCCCTTTGAAATTTTGGAATAAAAAAGTTTTCATTACATTTATTCGTTATGGAATAAGTTAAAAAAACAAAATTTTGCAGATGCATAAGGCTAACAAAATGACAGTTTCAAAAGGAGTTTATAACCCTATAATGTTATCACAAGAGGGTAAAAAAAGACATAATAGTTATCTATGTCATACTAGTTCATTATGGTGTTCCTATTTCTTAGTTACCAACTACATAATTGTGTACTTTATGCCCAAGGGCCATAAAGTGTACTTTATGGCCCGCGCGGGCATAACTTACACTTTATAGCCCGCGTGCACATAAAAACAAATAAATTTTGTTTGACTTCTTTATTAATGAAATTACAGATAATGGAATAAAACTAATATGTAAATATTTAATTAACATTATTTAGTCGAATTAACATAAAATTGACAGTCCTGAAAAGATCTGGTGATAGTTAGGTTGCCCTCAGCAAACGGTGATTCATGTTTCATTGTTTGGGTATGACTAGTATGACATAAAATTTTGTATGCACCGCTGATATAAATAGAGGTGTATGCCCACGAGCGACTTACAAACCCTCGGGCCAGAGGCCCTCGGATTTGTAAACTCGTCGCTCTCGGGGCATAAACATTTATTTATACCCTTGGTACATAAAAACAATTATAGTCTCTTATATGGGGATTTTTTGTTTAATTTTAAATATATTCAAGGCTATAAAAGTCTGGGCGCAGCAAGTGCGTTATGGTAGTGAATTTTCATTAAGATGTTTTTAAAAGCAAATATGTTTTTTTAAAGCAGACATAAAATTTGCTTCTGAGTATAACCTGTATTGGTGAAACAATGCACCATATTTCATCAAAAAAACTTAGTTGTTTGAAAATGTACAAACATTTTCTGAAAATAAACTTAAAATGTTGCCGAACAAACTAATTTGCCGGCCAACGAACCTTATAGGTTAATCGCAAATTTAGCTACTCAAATTTGAAGCTTTTACAGAAAATTCACTACCATAACGTAGTTGCTGCGTCCAGATTTTTTTTCTTAAAAACATGCATTATATTTCCATGGAAAATTGAAACATGGGGCGTGCTAGAATAAAAAACAAAACATTTGTATTACCAACGACTTATGGTCCACCCCGTGATTGTAGAAATAACTTTTTAAGCTGTAGCTCAAGACACCCCATAATTAGCGTATACAATTTGTTTTGTATCTTGTATAATAACGAATATATTGAGCTTTATTGATTTTTTCATTAAATTCTATAGCTAAAACTACTGCCAAAGCATCAGAGAAAGCATCTTGCAAATATTTACTAAAATGAAGGAAAATAACGGTTGAAGCTTAGACTTCAGGGTTTGTAAAATACTCTTCTTGCTACATTTTTTTCCACATAACCCGTATTAGTTTAAGGTTGCCTGTCGAAATGTTGCCAATTTTGACGTTTTAAATCGAGGCTCTGATGTTTTGAAGAAAATCCCAATTTTCTTTACTTCAAATCCTATAGCTTTTTGGTCTTTTAAGTTACAGATCTATATTTTGGTACGTAATGTACTTTTATTGGGATAAACCTGCGTACAAAATTTGGTTGCCCTTATTTCTTATTTCCGGAGATATAAACATTTTCCAAAAGAAAACGCAAAATTTTCCTAGAAAAACTGGGCCGATTTTCCTGGGTAATGAACTTATGCAAGCCATTTGCAAATGGAAAGTACACACCAAATTTGATCAAAATCCGCCCAAATTTTTTTCAGTTATCGGTGTGATACATATGATAATAATAATAAATAGTAAAAAAATAATAATAAAAAAGTCTGGTCAAATGCGTTATAGAAGTGAATTTTCATTAAAATGTTTTTAATAGCAAATATGTGTTTTTTTTTAAGAAAGCGGACATCAAATTTGGTTACCAGTATAACCTATATAGTAAAAACAAGTTGCCATCTTTCATCAAAATAGCTAATGTAGCTTAAGACATTCTATAATTAATATATACAATTTTTTTTCATATCTTGTATAATAACGGATATATTGAACTTTATTGATTTTTTACGAAAATTCGACAAATATTATATACCATTAAACGATAAACTCTATAGCTGAGACTACTGCCAATGAATCAGAGAAAGGGTCTATTTGAAATGAAGTTTCTGGAAATTATTTTAGTAAAGTGAAGGACAATGACGGTTGAAGCTAAGACTTCAGGCTTTGTAAAACATTATTCTTGAGACAGTTTATTTTCATAGCTCGTATTAGTTTCAGGTTCTTTGTCTAAATGTCAATTTTGACGTTTTAAATCGCAACTTTGACGTTTTGAGGAAAACCTCAATTAATTTTTCTTTAAATGCCTATAACTTTTTTGTCTTTTGACTTGCAGAGCTAAATTTTGGTAGGAATCTTACATATAAGGATATAAACCCGCGTACCAAATTTGGTTGCCCTTACTTTGTTAATTCCGAAGATATATATTTTTTTCGAAAGAAAACACAAAATTTTTCGGGAAAACCTGGGCCGATTTTCCTGGATAACGAACTTATCCAAGCAATTTGCAAAAGGAAGGTATTCACCAAATTTAATTAAAATCGGGATCTCCTCATTAGTGAATTTTTTTAAAGAAAATTCACTAAAAAGTCTGGATGCAGCAAGTGCGTTATAGAAGTGAATTTTCATAAAAATGTTTTTAAAAGCAAATATGTATCTCTAATGCAAGCAGCCATCAATCTGGTTACCGGTATTACCTATATAGCAGAAACAGTGTACCATATTTTATCAAAATTACTTGTTGTTTGAAAATTTACAAACATTTTCCGAAACTTAAAATGTTTCCGCGAAAACTGGTTTCCTAGCCAACAAACCTTAGGTTAATAGCAGATTGCGTTATTGAAATTTGAAGGACTTAATGAAAATTAGCTACCAAAACGCACTTACTGCGTCTCGGTTTGTTCTCACAAACATGCATTATATTTCGTTAAAAAATGCAAAAATGTAATAATATAAAGGTGTTCGAAAAACAATTATAGGGATCACCAACGAATTATGGACCACCTGTGATTGTCAAAATATTTTTATAAAATATAATTAACGTATACACTTTTTTCTCGTATCTTGTATAATGACAATTATATTGAGCTTTATCGTAGAAATGCGTCATCCTGCATATATGTAAACAGATAAAATCTGAAAGTAAATCTGGATATGGAGTCTAGGGGGCCTAGTTTTCGTTCATTCGAAGAAATCTTTTTAAAATTCAAAAGTCACGGTCTCCTTATGAACGAATTTTTTCTACGAAAATTAGCTAAAAATTATAGGCCGTTAATCCATACACCAACTAAACATACAGCCAAAGCATCAACTGAACTAGTGATGGGCAAAACGGTATTTTCTAATAAGAGTTGACCTGTTAACGTTATTTAATAATAACAGGTCCTGTTATTTGTCTGTTATTTTGAACTGGATAGTCGATCGATAGCATATTTTACTGTTATATGTATGAACTATGAATTATTAAGAATTCCACGTAGAAATGTATATAGATATTGAAAAACGTTGTATCATTATATATATATATATATATATATATATATATATATATATATATATATATATATATATATATATATATATATATATATATATATATAATCAATTTGATAACTGTTATCAGACAAACGAAAATTACGTTTTAACTGTTTTCTTATGTAATGTATGTAAATTTAAATAAATAATTACTTTAATTTCACGTGAAATAACCCTTTTTTGCGTTGTCTATAGTGAAAGTAACAACACCTTTTTACAGAAATTCATATTTTCACACTACATTTTTTATTATTAAATATTTGGCTTTACATACCAGTGGGGAAACTCAACTGTTTAAAAAATAACAGCTTCTCAGTTTAGCAGATAACTCTGTTGTAATAGTGTCCGTATGCCGTATCCCCATCAACAATCTGTAAAAATTTAACAGTTTTATTGTACCGACGATCCTACGTTCCCAAAGCTGTGAGCGAGAGCGAGCACACTAGTTTAAAGTGTTAAGTGTTAAGTATTATGTTATGAAGTAAAGTCCGCTCTATACTGTATATCCATACATATTTACTATTCCTAGTCTCATGTCCATTCATCCTCTTAAAATTTAACAGTTGCCGATGAAAATCGATGTTGATTTATCGAGGCTAGTTGCAGTGGAACAGAAACAGATACGAGTCCGAATTTTTTTTTTTTAATTTCAACAACACACCACGAGGGCTTACAGCCTAAATACTATCGTACCGTGGGTGTTGACAAGGAGGAAAGAGGCAGCTTGTTAATTCTGGACTTGAAGGTTTGGAGGTTCGGAGGAGAAGGAAAAACATGTGCCGGCAAGGAATTCCACAACTTGGAAGTCCTCGGGACAAAAGAGCGGGCATAACAAGATGTTCTATGTCTGGTGACCTGGACAGTAAAAGGGTGCATTCGCTCTGTTCCCCTAGTGGATCTGTTGGGGGCGGCAGGTGGGGGAACTATGGAGGAAAGCTCCTCTGAGCAGTGCCCGTGCAGATATCTATAAAAGAGAGAGAGGTCACCAACGGCACGTCGGTGGGCAAGGGATGGCAGCCTTCGGGTGAGGGTAGAGTCACCGATGAGACGTATAGCTCTCTTTTGAATGGAGTCCAGGATAGCGAGTGTACAAGCTGCAGCGGCACCCCAGATGTGGGAGCAGTATTCAAGGTTTGGCCTTATTTGTGAAGTATATAAGGTATAGAGATTAGCTGGTGAAAAGTATTTGCGAGCCCGGAAGAGGAAACCCAATTTCTTAGCAGCCGCTTCTGCAATTGATGTGACATGTTGGTGCCAATTAAGATTTCGATCCACAGAAATGCCAACAAGAGAAAAGGACTCATTACTTTGAATAACTTGGTTGTTCATTGTGATGGGTCTAGTGCTGGTGTATCTCTTGTGAGAAAGAAAGCAAGACTTAGTTTTGGTGGGGTTGAATTGTACAAGATTTCTACTTCCCCAGTCTAATATTTTTTGGAGATCCATGGAGACAGAACCCTCCATGAGTCTGCGATCCTCATCTAATTGGGCTAAAGGGACAGGCTTAGAATATTGTATATTTGAATGGAGGGTGTTGTCGTCCGCGTAGCTGTGAACTGGGTTGGATGTGCTCGAGAGGAGGTCATTGATGTGGAGAAGAAACAAAGTAGGGGCTAAAGCTGAACCTTGAGGAACTCCTGCATTAATTGGATACAGTTTAGAGGAATGGCCATCCACAACAACAGATATGCTCCTGTTGGAAAGGAAATTTGCTGTCCACATACAGAGTTTTGGTGGTAGGCCATAGGCCGGAAATTTATTAAGCAGCGCTGCGTGCCAGACCTGGTCGAATGCTTTGGATATGTCTAAAGCAACAATCTGGGATTCACCGTGTTGTTCCATAGACTTGTTCCAAGAATGGGTGACAAAGGAAAGGAGGTCGGCAGTCGATCTGCGCTGACGGAATCCATACTGCCTGTCGTGGATTAGACTGTGTTTTTCAAGAAATTTTAGTAATTCGGTGTTTATATACTTTTCCATCACTTTAGAGACGACTGAAAGGAGAGAAATAGGCCTGTAGTTGCTGGGAAGCGCTTTGGATCCTTTCTTGGGGATGGGTTGTACTCGAGCAGTTTTCCAGTTACTAGGGAATATGCCTTTATTATAAGATATCTGAAACAGACGAGTCAGGACAGGAGCAAGCTCTGGTGCGCATTTTTTGAGAACAATTGCTAGGATCTCGTCAAGGCCAGAGGCTTTCCTGGTATTAAGAGAAGAGAGCATCTTTCGTACCTTTTTGGTTTTGAAAATGATATCCGTCATTTTATGCGCGACAGTGGGGACTGTTGGTGGTTGAACATTTGGAGGTGGGTTGAGAGTAGAATTGCCGGCGAACAACGAAGCAAAAAGTTCAGCCTTGCCCAGGGCGGTAGAAACAATTTCATCCCCTGAGACAAGAGGTGGGAACGTGCTTTTGCAGAAATTATTCCCAATAGATTTAGCAAGAGTCCAGAAGGGTTTGCCGCCGTTGGAGCTTAAGAGGACTTTGTTTTTGATGTGGTTATTAAACGAGTTTTTTGCCTCAGAAAGAATGCGGACATAGCGGTTTCTTGCGTCGTTAAATGCTTGACGATTTTCTTGACTGGGATTGTGTAGAAGCGTTTTGTGAGCTTTGACCTTTTCAAGTCTGGCCTTGTCACAGGATTTAGAGAACCAGGGCTTTTGAGTGACTGAAGAGGTTTTCTGTGTACGTGGGATAAATAATTCCATACCAGCTTGGATAATTTAGGTGACGTTTTGTGAGATATCAGAGGGGTCAGGATGAGAGAAGCAGACAGACGCCCATGGAAATGAGGAAAAGTAATCCCGCATTTCGTCCCAGTTTGCGGAGTTGTAGTGCCAAACGATACGTGGGTGTGATGACTGTGTGACCTCGGGTTGCATTGCGCAGGAAGCAGTGACCATGCCGTGGTCTGAGCGCCCAAGGGGGGCGGTGACTGATATCTTATAGCATTCAGGTTGTGTAGTAAGAAGGAGATCCAAGGGATTTGAGCTGTGTGTTGGGCTCGTATCCCAAAGTAAGTAGGTTGCTAAACCATATTGGCTAAATAATTGCTGACTGCAAAGGCCTCCGCTGCTCTCCCTTGTGGATCGGTTTTTGAAGATCCTAGCCATTCCTTATTATGGACATTGAAGTCACCAAGAATAGTGACCTCGGAGGAAATATATTCAGAAATCAGATAGTCGGTTTTTTCAGAAAGGTAGTCAAAAAGCTGGACAAAGTTGTTGTCAGAAGGTGAAGAGGTAAATGCAACAGATGAATTTAGTTGCAGCCCTGAGAGAAAGTTTTATCCATAGTATGTCTTTTCTTCCAGCTTCTAAATTGGGGAGTCTGGTGCAGGGTAGATTGCTACGGACGTATGCGCACACGCCTCCATGCAATCCAAAGGAAGTAAGGAGCTCATACCCCGGGAAATTAAGGTGATTAGTGGCTGTTTTGGCACTGATTTGGGTTTCGGTGAGGAAGAGGAGTTGGGGCCTGTTAGCCTGGAGGAAATGGTGGACGGAGTTCAGGTTAGAATTTAGGCCACATATATTCGAAAAGGATATGTTAAATCTTGATGTTGGCGCCCCCTGTACACCTCTCTCCCGGAGATCCGAATGGAGGGGTATTTTGCCTCCGGAATATTTTGTACAAGGAGGAGCCATCATCATTTTTGTTTATAATGGAAACCGACTCATACACCAGAACCGGAAACGTCCGTTGGGACTTCACCGGCCCCTTGATGTATGGGGTGGTACCTCCTCGGGCGTGAAAAAATCCTTTACTATTACGTAAAGGAAAATTCCACTACCACCTGCTATGGATTGGATTGGATCAATATCTACCCCTTTAAAAATAAGATTAATAAAGGGACTATCAATTGTCCAATAGTTATGCTCTTCGACATAGTAGGAGGATACAATTAGTTAGTGTAAAGCGTCATTTTGTGCCTGTTATTTTTATATACCCATAACAGATTGTTACCGTCGCAGCTCGACAAGAGTTAAAAAATATCAGATTGTTAAATAGCACCCCATCACTAAACTTAACTAAACCTACAGCCAAAGAATTAGAGAAACGGTCTATTTGATATGAATTTTCTGTAAATATTTTAGTAAAACGAAGGACAATGACGTTTGAAGCTGAAACTTAAGGGTTTGCAGAACACTCTTCTTGCGACATTTCCTTTACATAATCGGTACTTGTTTCAGGTTATTTGCCTAAATGTTACGAATTTTGACGTTTCAAATCGCGACTTTGGCGTTTAGAGGAAAACTCCTAATTTTTTTTTCTTTAACTGCCCATAACTTTTTTGCCTTTAAACTAGACCTAAATTTCCAACATTATGATACATATACTATCATTATTGTAATTACTGGTTTAGGACTAACTGCAAATAACACAATAAATTATTTACCACAATTAATTTAGTTGACAAGAAAACTGATTATTCGATAAAGTTTTTACTAATTGGACGAGAAAATGACACTATTAGAGCCAGAATTGGAGTGCTCAAATGTCCCTTAACAAGCCCACTTAATTTTATAACCATCATCTGTGTAATGAGAGGTTCGCATGTCTTGATGACTATTTGCTGTCTTAATTACATTATTAAGTTACACCCTTGCGACAGATTTAGCTTACGTATCCCTGCCGCCCAAACTAGTTTTCTTATTATGTGTAAACAATATTACTCTAAATTACATTAACATGTTATGTAAAACCCAACAATATACAGATGTTCCATTAAAAAATGTATTATGAAGTTACTGCGTTCTTTTAAGACACCTGTATAAATAACTTTGGGAAGATAAAAGACCGAAATTGGGCACTGTGGTTGGAAACTGAAACGAAAAATTTGGACGCAGCAAGTGCGTTAGGTTGTGAATTTTCATTAAAATATTTTTAATGGCAGATGTCTTTTTTTTAATGAAAGCAGGCATCAAATTTGGCTAAATATTTTTTACACAAAATTCTGCTAAAAGAATACATAAAATTCAAATTATATACCTAATCTGTAATTAAAATTGAAAATAAAATAATTTGTTTGCACGAAAATCCAGTAGAAACTTATTTTCGACGAACTTTCAAATAAAATTAACCAAATTCATTTATAAGAAAGTTCGCTACTAAAAGAACATGTTGCACATTCGCTAATAATAATAAATTAAATAAATAATAAAACGTCCGATTTTCCTGGCCAACCAACCATTTCAAGTTATTTACCCACCTACCAAAATATAATTCTTCACAAAAACTTTTTCGACGACACAACAAAAATTTAATGAAAATTTGTAAACATTTTTTCAAGAAAATCCGTAAAAAAAATTTATAATAACTTATTAAACATTTATCATTAATTACCAAGATTTCACAAAAACATATAAGAAATGGTTTCTACGAAGCACAAAAAAATTTATGTGAAAACTGGCTAAATATCTTTTTACACAAAATTTTGCAAAAAGAATACATAAAATTCAAATTATATATCTAATCTGTAACTAAAATTGAAAACGAAATAATTTGTTTGCATGAAAATCCATTAAAACGTTTTTCTCTAATGAATTTCGTTTAAAAAATCTCATTTTCGCAGAATTTCGTTTAAAAAATTTTCCATCAATTGAATAATTTTTCATACAAAAAGTCGCAACAAACGTTTCTTTAAAGAAAATTCATTAAACTCATTAATTAGAAAATTCGCTACTAAAAGAATATTTTGTACAAGAAAATTAACTAATAGAAATACTAATAAATTAAATACATGAAAAAAATATTCAAAATCTGATATAAATGTAGAACTAGATACTTTTTCTGTGGCTTCACAGAGAAGATTGTTTTGTACGTGGATGTTGTAAAAATTGAATCCGGTTGTAGAGAAGAAAACCACCTCTTCTCATGTCACAAATATCTACGTCTATGTTAATTGTGGCACGGTTTTACCAACTAAAGGCAACAACAGCTAGTATTAGACTTGAATTAAAAGTGCTTATCTTTCATTTTCAACAGAAAGTCGTTACAAATATATTGGAATTACACCATCTGATCAGGTAACGTTAAAGTGGAATTAAAGCCGAAAAAAAAATCAAAAAAAAAGGTTAAAAGAGAAATTCAGTCAACGGTGGGATTTGAACCCGCGCCCCTTCGCTCACCAGACAGGCATCCGAACCATTACACCACGTAATGCTTGTGGCAAACTGCAATGAAGAAATGCAGATAACCGAGAATGGTCTTAAGTTATTTATTTGTAATATGTAAGGTCTTTACAGGCAGAGTTTGCAGTTATTTTAACAAATGAGAAGAGTAGCATAAATCTAGAACATTCTAATATACATTTTATGCAATATTCTCCATTCATAAACCGCAATACCTAGTTATACAAATTTTCACGTTTCAAATCTCCAGTTTGACATTTACAGAAGAAAAATTATAAAATTATCAAAGTAATCTTTCTGGTACTCTTTGAACTTTTTGCGCCATGAAAATATAAACGTTGTCTGTAATATTTAATAAACTTTGTTTAATACATACAATATTTTGGTATTGCGTCTATTAGTATATGTATAGACCGGCCGAGTTATTGACAGATACTAAGCTCTGCGTTTGGTTATCGACGTAAAGACCGCCCTTTGTTTTCTTTGTATCTAGGAAGTCAATATAAATACTTGTTTTTACGTAGAATTAAAAATCAATATAAGTACTTGTTTTTATGTAGAATTTTAGTTGAATTATTTGTCCTTTGTTAAAGTTAACATTTTGAGCCAAACACTCGTTTTTTTTAAGATGAGCGGCTGTTATTGTTCTGTTTGCCAGATGTGCATGTCGGCTTTCTTTGGTTGCTCCAATATTTACATAGTGAAATTTCTAGATCAAAAGAACGTGTAGCTTTCTTAAATATCTCGGTACCTTTCATTTTAAGCCCATTATCCTTAGATTAGATAAAAGCTCATAAATTTGTCAACCAGAAGACTAAAGTAGTTCTTCGACCTCGTCCGTTCAATATTGACACAATAGACAAACGATGGTCACCGACTGCAATTTTTTCTTCGGATTAGTTCGTTACCTAGGTGGATACACAGTAGCGGTTGATTTTAATTTTAGAAATTTTCATCTTCTGATGGTGGTCAGCGAAACGATCGTAAGGTCTTTGAAATATGTGTTGTGGTGATTTGGGTTCTCCAGGTGTACTTGTCAGTACTCATCACATGTTCTAGTTTTGACATAGAGATACCATCTTTTTCTAAACATGACTTAAATTTTCTTCTGGAAAGCTTTTGTGACTTTAACGAAACTTGTAATACAAGTTTCTTTTAAAGAGAGTTACAGTACCTAGATTCACCAAGTTTTAATTTTCTAGCGTCATAGAAAATTGGGTTTTGAGCATTCAAAGTCTTTTTTACAAAAGGAGCTAGAACAGAATATTTGAATATTTTTTATGATAATATAAAGAGAGAAATTCTTCAACTGAGTTTGTATTAGAACCTACAAATCCGATCTTTGCCGGCTGTTTAAATTAAAAGTATTAATTTTAGTAATATGCGGCAATAATAGTGCAAAATTCTTATGAAAATTCACTATATAACGCACTTGCGGCCGAAAATGTTTTGTAGTTATTGTCACTAAAATTTTAGTTCATCCAACCATTAGTTTTCGGATTACTTCGGTTACAAATAGGGGAAATAAATACTGTGTAAAAGCGTTGCATCAACGGAGTGCTTTTTTTGGATTAAAAATGCGTTTAATTCGCTGCCGGCACAATTAAAAGCCATTAGCATGATTTGCATAGTCACTCGATACGATAATAGCAGATATCAGAACCGAATAGACACCATTATCGATACGCACGCCGCTAGAAGAACATGGAAATACTTTAATGCATTTCAATTTCAATTTTCGAGTGTAAGTTTTACTAAATTGACAGACCGTAAGTTAATCAACAGAAAAATCCAAAAGTAAGTCAAGCTTAAAGTTGATGTTTTAGATTTTCATTTGTTAATGAACTTACACAGTTACAATTTCACAATCTAAGCGTACCATTCTAAAAGGAATACCCGATTATAAACAAATTAATATATATATATATATATATATATATATATATATATATATATATATATATATATATATATATATATATATATATATATATATATATATATATATATATATATATATATATAAATACGTCACCATGTACCCAACTTCTATAAGTGACATTAGTGCATTTCACAGTGACCCTGTTATAGAGAAAGGCATTGACCAGACATTGCTTAGTTTCAATTATTAAGTTTAAAGTACAATAAACTATAAAATGTATAATAATCATTTTACTTAGTATGCATATTTTACTTGCGACTGCTAAACGATGTTGCGTTAACAGTCGGTATTTGAAACTAATATAGTTCACATCTACTTGCTTTGTTCACTTCCATTTTATATTAATATTATTAGAATAGTAACACACTGTATTGTTTCCCTAAAATAAAGTTATATTTTTATGGAAACTTAAGTTTTGTGTTACCTAATTGGCGCTGCGTGAACATGATGCCAAAACGGCATTAAATATAATAATCGCCGGTTTATTTCAATAATTTATTTGTCATTAAAGAACCGAAAAATTAACAGTGTTTCAAACGCTCCAGTTTCAAACATTGTATCAACATCAAGTGACCAAAAGTAATCCAAGTTCCAGAAAAACTCCAAAAGAAGGCATGTTAGGAGATGAATATCCTGTGGGTACCTTCCTTTATCTTTTACTGTGAATTTATGATTGCATCTCTTGTATTTTCAAGCATTTTTGCTTCGAAATACCTCGTCAATAATTAGTATTAAATCTACTGTATTTTTCAAACATTTTTGCTTCGAAATACCTTATCAATAATTAGTATTAGCTATCGTATTTTCAAACATTTTGTTTCAAAATATTTCAAAAATTATTTATGTTAAATCCCACGTATTTCCAAACCATTTTGGTTCGAAATACTTTAAGATATTAAAGAGTTCTTACGTTAATATTTTATTAATAAATTAAAATCAGACAAACCTATTTAGCAATAATACTTTTATACTGTGTATCAGCTTATTTGAAGATTTAAGTTGAAATAACGTTTAAAAATTAATTATACCCGATATCTGAAAAATATTAACTCGACAAAAAATAATAAACTATTTTAGTCATCATGTCACATAATAAAGGCGACATCTCCTTGTTATCTCAGGCATCTATGATGATCCCAGAATACAGTGGAGGTTGTAGACATTTAAATTATTTTATTAGACAATGCGAACTGTTTATTATAAATTACAAAAAAGAGAGTACAGAACAAAATGCTGAGCATCACAATAGAATGATACTCGAATTTATTAAATCAAAAATTGTACAAGATGCTCGAGATATTTTATTATCTCTAGAAACTAGTTCATGGGAAAATATTAAAAATGGCCTTATGGCACAATATTCAGACCCACGCTCTGAAAATCTCTTGTTAACAGACCTCACTACCCGTTATATGACAAAAAATCAAACAGTTTTAGAATTTCATAGCAAAATTAAAGAAAAATTGAAAGCACTTTATGAGAATATCGAATTACAGGATTTAGGTACCGAAATTAAAATTTATAAGAAAAATTACTTTACTGAAATGGCTGTAACATCATTTAAAGTCGGCATACTAGAACCGTATTTTAGTCATTTAGGACCAGTAAATGTAACAAGTTTAGAAACGGCTTTACTTGAGTGTCACCGCATAGATAATGAAATAAAACAAGCAGATTTCATAAATAGCTTAAGAAATAAATCACATCCTTCCTCACAAAAACAACCCCTAACATTTTTAGAAAAATTGCTTTACCAAAAAGACCGTTACCTCAACAAAATATTAATTTCGTAAATAGATTTCAACAACCACCCTTTTTACGACAAAGACCTAATTTCCCCAGTAAACCTATATCCAATTTGAGAGCTCTACCAGAAAATAAAATTTCTCAGACAAATAGTCAAGTTTTACGCCACCATCCGCCTCAAAATTCATCTGTATTTAACAGAACAAAAAATACTTTTTCGACACCCCCACAAAGACAAAATCGACAATTTGAT
Source organism: Tillus elongatus (assembly GCA_964006375.1). Classification (NCBI taxonomy): domain Eukaryota; kingdom Metazoa; phylum Arthropoda; class Insecta; order Coleoptera; family Cleridae; genus Tillus; species Tillus elongatus. Next base: position 48,269,625 of record OZ023262.1, read on the forward strand.
CAAACTACACCCATGGAAATATGTAATCTAGAATATCCGAATCAAGAAATGACAGATTATGTATCTGACGAATTACAACCCGAATATTATTTGCAATGTGTCGAAAACGAAAACCTTAATGATTATTCCGGAAATGAGCCAGAAAATCTGGATTTTCAGGAAGAAGCCTCGGAAAATCCTTTGTCACCCTAGATATAAACAATATTATGACACTACCCAAATTACCGTTTTTGGTCCTGCCATCTTTAAATTTGAAAATTCTTCTGGACACGGGAGCTTCAGACAGCATAATAAATCCGGGCCCTGCATATGAATTTTTTTCAGAGTACATTTTCAAAAAGCCCTTTTCCGTAAAATCTGTAGGAAAAATTACAAAAGGAAATGATAATGTCAGATACCCCCTGTTAAAAGAATACGGCATAAATTTTCCATTTTCATTTAGAGTAATAAAATGGCATGAGAGGTTTGATGCTCTTATAGGTTCCGAAGACTTTAAAAAATTAAAAACCAAACTAGATTATGAAAAAAGAACAGTAAAATTTAGAGAAATTGAATTACCTTTTTATTTTGAAATAAATCCCCTAAATTTTCAACCCTTTTCACAAACTTGTACTACCCATATCAAATACCTGTAAATATTGAAGACGGAACAGTTTTAATTCCAGAAATGGAAAATGAATTAGTTCATATACCAGAATCCATAGCTGAAGCTATATCTGGGTTTTGTTCTATACCATGTACAGTAAAATTAACCTAGAACTTGAGAAATTAACGCACTCCAGAACGAAACGCGGGTTAATAAACGGAGCAGGGTCGCTGATCAAAACCATAACCGGAAATCTCGATCAAGACGATCTCGATAAAATAAACAAACATTTAAACACCTTATATTTAAATCAAGGTGAAATGATGACTCAACTAGACTCTCTAAATTCATTTGCACATATAATGACAGAAAGATTTGTAGAAGAACAAAAAACTCTGGACGCAGCAAGTGCGTTATGGTAGTGAATTTTCATAAAAATGTTTTTAATTGCAAATATGTGTGTTTCCTTTTTAAGAAAGCAGGCATCAATTTTGGTTACCAGTATAACCTATATAGTAAAAACAATGTGCCATGTTTCATAAAAATAAGTTTATTGTGTGAAAATGTACAAAAATTTCCAAAAGTAAACTTAAAGTATTCCCGGAAAAACTCGTTTCTTGGTCAACCTTATAGGTTAATAGCAAATTGAGCTATTCAAATTTGAAGCATTTAATGAAAATTCGCTATCATAACGCACTTGCTGCGTCCCGAATTTTTTTTCTTACAAACATGCATCGCTGAAATATTCAAAAATGCAATAACATAAGGCGTGTTTGATTAAAAAAAAAAAGAAGAAAATTTGTATCACCAACGACTTATGGGCCATCCTGTGATTGTAGAAATATTTTTTTAAGATGTAGCTCAAGACACCCTATAATTAATATATACAAATTTTCTTCATATCTTGTATAATAACGGATATATTGAGCTTTATTGATTTTTTACGAAAATTCGACAAAAATTATATACCATTAAACGATAAACTCTAAAGCTAGGGCTACTGCCAAGCATGAGCAAAAGGGTCTATTTGAAATGAATTTTCTGGAAACATTTTAGTAAAATGAAGGACAATGACGGTTGAAACTAAGACTTCAGAGTTTGTAAAACATCCTTCTTGAGACATTTGATTTCCATATCCCGTATTAGATTCAAGTTCTTTGCCTAAATGTTGCCGATTTTGACGTTTTAAATCGCAACTTTGACGTTTTGAGGAAAACCCCAATTTATTTTTCTTTAAATGCCTATAACTTTTTTGTCTTCTGACCTACATAGCTAAATTTTGGTAGGTAGCTTACCTATAAGGATATTAACTAGCGTACCAAATTTGGTTGCCCTTACTTTCTTAATTCTGGAGATATAATTTTTTTTCGAAAGAAAACACAAAATTTTCCGGGAAAACCTGGGCGGATTTTCCTGGCTAACGAACTTATCCAAGCCATTTGCAAAAGGAATTTTTCCACCAAATTTAGTCAAAATCGGCCCTTTATTTTTTGAGTTATCGGTGTGATACATATATATATATATATAAATATATATATATATATATATAAATATATATATATATAAACATATAAAAATTGAAACTGACCCCGGATATGTGTTCTAGGGGGCCTAGTTCGCGGTCATTTGAAGAAATTTTTTCAAAATTCAAAAGTCGGGATCTCCTCATTAGTGAATTTTTTTTAAGAAAATTCACTAAAATAATTAACAAAAATCTTCAGATGATAGCTGACAGATTTTGTGAACTAGCGAACATGGAAAAAAGGAGTTTCATTCAATATCAAATCTCATTAGCCCAAAATTTATTAGAAAATGTCAAAATTATTCAAAGAACTATATCTCTTAGCTTTAATGAAATTACAAACATTGAAATATTTACCTGGAAGGATTTAACACAAATAAGACAGCATCTTGAATTAATTTATAACAAAAATGAATTAATTAACTTTGACAGAAACCACATATTTAAAATTATTGAATTTACTAAATTAATAGTTGTATCAGCAGGAGACACAATCATTTGTTTACTAAAGGTCCCGATTTTACACCCTACACCAGGCTGCTACTTTCAAATAATTCCCTTACCAGAAAATCATAAAGTCCTTATACCCCCAAGTTCATATTATTTGGAAATAGCCCAACAAAACTTATGGACATCTGAAAGATGCCCATCAATAACAGAAGCCATAGTGTGTTCAAATCCACCACAAGAAGAAAGTTGCCAACTAAATCAACCCTCGAGTTGCCCTTCTGCAAAGGTAACCAATAGCTACACGACGTCCATCAAGATACGAAACAACAACGTGCTCATCTCAACAGATGTATCAGTCGAAGTTATAGAAGAATGTCCAAATAAAATCGACAGAAAAACAATACACCAAAATGCTATCGTAAGCACACTGCCTAACTGTAAAATCACAGTAAATGATGAGATATACACAGACGTATCAGGCAACATAACGTGGATTTCAGACCTGATATTACCACTCAAGGAAGAAAAATACGAAGTCCGCTTCAGTCCAGTTCACCTGAAAAATGCTGAAAAATTGAAGCAACAACTTTCAGAAGCTCCACAACATAAGATACTACATCCAATGCTGCATACAAGTCACATAGGTGTTACCACATTTATAATAGTAGTCATCATCATCACTATATTGGTTTGGTCCAGAAAGAGATGGACACCCTTCCTAAAGAAGAAGAAATCACCCCAAGTTGAACACGAGGACGTGCTCAAGACTAACGGTGGAGGAAATACGTCACCATGTACCCAACTTCTATAAGTGACATTAGTACATTTCACAGTGACCCTGTTATAGAGAAAGGCATTGACCAGACATTGCTTAGTTTCAATTATTAAGTTTAAAGTACAATAAACTATAAAATGTATAATAATCATTTTACTTAGTATGCATATTTTACTTGCGACTGCTAAACGATGTTGCGTTAACAGTCGGTATTTGAAACTAATATAGTTCACATCTACTTGCTTTGTTCACTTCCATTTTATATTAATATTATTAGAATAGTAACACACTGTATTGTTTCCCTAAAATAAAGTTATATTTTTATGGAAACTTAAGTTTTGTGTTACCTAATTATATATATATGTATATATATATATATATATATATATATATATATATATATATATATATATATATATATATATATATATATATATATATATATATATTAAACAGACTCAAAGTAGGCACTAAAGGCGAAAAAATAACTGTATTAACTTTTTTCAAAAGACAAAAATTACTTAAATGAAATGTATGGCTAGATGTATTCTCACCATAATTAGAACCGCAGACTGGTTTTGCTCTAATTAGAGCTCGTCAGTACGGTATACTAATTACAGCGAGAATACACCTATAAAGCAATACGGCTATGGTAGCCAGCCTCCTAGAACATTGTGAGATGTACGACACGGTCGCAGTCTCGGTGCGGAACCAGGTATTATATTGTCACGACAGCTGCAAATAACACAAATTGTTATAAAATAGAGACTGTGTACAACCAACTAACAATTTTATAAATGGTCAGCCCTGGCTAATTTCTTCCCTAATATAAAGACAATGTATGTGTTCTCTTACTTATTGAAAACTAAAAATTTTCTGTTTGCGCATGCGTAAATGTCATATTTGAATTCCACTCGTCGAGACGAGTACGGTGATCCCCCACACATGCGTGTCTAACAATACAAAATAAAAAAGTTGGTTTGCGCCTGTGATGTCAGTCATATTTTTTATGTGTTATTTTCACAAAAATCAAAACGGTGGGCTCTCTTATTTTGACGGTTAGTCTAGATAAAAGTTTTCTTACGCTTTCGTCGTGGGACGGTTTCCAGGATATGTCACATTCTAAGGAACCAAGTTGAAATTTGATAACAAGTGATTTTAACATTAGTTGGCCAGTGAGAATTTCTGACAATTGGTTATTAATGAATGTTTGCACTGTGGTTCGAGTTTGGTTCGGGACAATTTTGTTGTTAATTTTGTGAAGATGATTAATAAACAAAGCAGAACTGAGAGTCAGGTTACGGGTTTGAAACAAGAAAACGAAGAACTTAAAGACAAAGTTGATGAACTAGAACAAAGGCTGCTATGTGCTAATACAGTCAGAATACAAGGTCTGGAAGAAGTCGATAACGAAGATACAAACGATAAAATGAAGACGTTTTTTAAAGAAAAATTAAATCTACAAATGGAAGAGGATGATTTCACCAAGTGTTACAGGATAGGAAAAAACAGAGTAGGCAATAAACCAAGGCAGATTGTTGTAAAGTTTGCCAATGAAAAGAAGTTTAATGATCTGATGATAAACAAGCGCCTACTTAGGAATACAAAGGTATATATTACAGAGGAATTAACAAAGAGAAGGTTAGCACTCTTCCAGGAAGCCAAAGAAAAAATTGGAAAAAAAAATGTATGGATATGGAAGGGAAATATATATACAAAGATGGATGGCAAAAAAATTAAGATAAAAACGGTTTTGGATTTGCAGAATATATGTCAGTGATGTTGGAACGTTAGCACACAAAAAGGTGATTTTTAGAACGCAAGTAAGTTGGGGATATTGTATACATTTCTTTTGTTTTTGAGTGGTGCTAATTTTAAGAAAGTTATTGTGATATATCGTATAGGTTTATTTGTTGGGTAGAGCTATAATTGTAAGTAAACATCAAGATATATATTACCACTATAGGTGAGTTGAAATTATTGGAATAATTATCACTGCCTTTGATATCTTATCTGAGAATAAAAAGAGGATAACATTTTGAAATATACTATTAGGGAAAATAATACTTGTTTATTTCGCTCTAGATAACTGAAAGGGAGATATAATACAGAAGTAACTTGTTTTGGTTTGTTAATAAGCTTTTGGTCACTCAAAACCATCGACTTAAAGTAATATACAGGCTTGTTTTATTCAGTTTTTATAATATTTCGGTTAATTATTATAACAGATTATTTTTGTTAATTTTGACTGTGAGGATATCTGATCGTCTGTTGCTGGCTACGAATATTGGTATATTTTTCGGGTTTCTTACTGTCTTATATCTTTTGGAACACCTATACCGCAAATATAAATAAATAAATAAGATATGAATGAGGTTGATGAATTTTTGGATGTTTTGAATGCATGCGAATTTAATGAACAAACAAGATATGTAACTTTGGAAAGTTTTGGTAACGAATGTACTACTGCTAATGGATTGGGTTTCTCAGTAATGCACATGAACGTGAGGAGTATAAGAAAACATTTTGATGAGTTTTTAGTTCTGTTAAAGGGATGTCCAAAAAATAAATTTGACTGTATAATTTTGAGTGAGACATGGTCTGTATCTGATATGAATGTTTTTATGATTGAGGGTTTTGATGTGATTTATAGTGAGGGTAAATGCAATCAAAATGATGGCGTTATTATGTACGTAAAGAGTTGCTACAAGGCAGAAATGAGTAAAGTAAAGTTTGGTGAAGTTACATGTGTTAGCTCAGTTGTAAAATTCCATCAAAAGTCTATTAGTATTATCGGTATGTATAGGTCACCATCATCAGGCGCAGACATTTTCCTGGATAATTTGAGTGCATTCTTGGACAAGAAAAGAAATTTTGACATTGACATAATAGCTGGGGATATTAATATTGACATATTAAACTTGAAAACCCCTACTAATATCAAGTACGTAATTATCTTTGAGAAGTATGGATATGTGTCGCAAATAAATTTGCCTACTAGAGTAGCCAAGGATTCTGAGACATGTATAGATCATATGTTTGTTAGGCTGGGCAAGAGTATTGCAAAGCAATACAGGGGGTCGGAAATATCGGTCAGGCCTTGTGTCCTGCAGACCAGTGTCACGGATCACTACAGCTGCTTTGTGGATTTTATGGTCCAAAATAATGCAGATGGTACCCTGAAGTCTGCTGAAGTTCACACAAAAGTTAAAACAAAAAAAGTTGTGGACAGAGAAAATTTTTTTCAGCACTTAGAATCAGAAGACTGGAGTGTTTTCTGGGACATGGAGGATGTACAGGTAATGACTGACCACCTGACGGATATATTTGCTGGCGCTATTAACGGAGCGACAAATATTATCACCATCGTTAAAAGAAATAAGCAACCTTGGATAACACATGGGTTAATCACCTCGCTTAGAGTGAGAGACAAATTGAGATTAAAGTGGCTTAAAGATAAAAATAACCAGGCTTTAGAAACTCAGTATAAAGTCTATAAGAATAAGTTAACAAACCTGATTAGGGAGACAAAGAACAACTACTATAGAAACCGAATCAGAATGTCAGAAAAAAATAAAAGCAAGGTTTGGAATACGATTAATGAAATAACAAACAGGCGAAAGAAGGAGGTACAGAGAATTACCTCGGTAAAATTAGCGAATGGTTCGACCACTAAAATCGGTTCACAGACTGCTAACGCCTTTAACGAATTTTTTATTGGCTTCGGGCAAGGGCAGGACGGGGCAGGAAACAAGAATTACAGTGGGAAAAGCTATAAAAGAGACAATGTTTCTTCAAGCACTTTTTATTTAAACCCGGTTACAAACAATGAAGTCATAGAAGTTATTAACTCCTTAAAAAATAATTCTGCACCTGGAGAGGATGGCATAACATCTTACTACGTTAAAATAGCACACCATTTTGTGGTAGGGGCATTGTTGATTATAATAAACAAAATATTTGAGACAGGAAAAATCCCACTGCAATTTAAAAAAGGTGTTGTTATGCCAATACATAAAACAGGTGACCAACTGCTAATGGAAAATATAGACCCATTAGTCTAATAAATACGTTCGCAAAGATTTTTGAAAAGTGTCTAAAAAAAAGAGTGATTAGCTTTCTTGACAAATATAGTATTCTCTCCCACAACCAGTATGGTTTTAGAACAAGTTTATCCACAGAAAATGCTCTTCATAAACTGAAGACAACTATTGTGGGCAATTTTGAAAAGAATAGGAAAGTCATCGGAGTCTTTCTTGATCTTCAGAAAGCTTTTGATACGGTCTCTCATGAAACCCTTTTGAATAAGTTAGAAAACATTGGTTTTAGAGGAGTTGCGTTGAGTTTGTTTGAAAACTATTTGAAAAACAGGCAACAAGTTGTGAGATTAGATAGCAACACAAGCGAACCATTGACAATAAAAAGAGGAGTCCCACAAGGAACAATTTTGGGTCCAGTTTTGTTCTTGATATACATCAATGATGCTCTGACAGCTTTTGACGGCGATAATGTATCCTTGATTTCATACGCAGACGATACAGTTTTGCTCTGTGATGGGATTAACTGGCCCGAGACAATCCGAAGTGCGACGTTACTGATTGGGGAACTCAACCGTAGGCTGAACCATGACAGTTTGTATCTTAACGTCAAGAAAACAAAGTATATTGCGTTCTCGCCAACATCCGCTGGACTTGAAACAATGCCAGATATGGTTATCCCTGGACACACTGAACCTATCAACAGTGTAGATAGTCTAAAGTACCTCGGTATTATGGTAGATAAGAACTTAAAATGGCAAACGCACATAGAATATCTGAATAATAGGATACGTAAACTTATCTATGTTTTTTATGTTCTGCGAGAGATAATGTCTCTGAATACTTTGCTTGACGTTTATGATTTTTTTTTATTTTTTTTTAATAATAAAATCACTTTATTTACAAAATAAAATACATATTCTCCAAATAAATTAACAAAAATATAAATATGTCATATTCCATAATCTTACGCTAACCTAATACCTATTTTTACCAGCTAAGCACCATTTTTGGTTTCTGTATTACGGATAGTTTTGCACAATATTATTATTAATTATTATTCATTCTAAATATAATCTAATTTTGCACCTAAATATTAAGTTTTTCCTTGAAAGTCCTGTACAGATCATATTTTTTATTTCTTAAACAGTTAATGTGGTTTTTTAGTACCTGCATGTATTCCTCTGGTGATGCAGCTCCCAGTTCTGTTGTGAAGACATATCCTATAGTGGTTGCCACTATTATTGTCACTAGGTTTTGCATAGCTTTACTAAAACTTTTTTTAAAAGTTAAATAATCTCCGACGTTGATATCGTTTCTCTGGGTAACAGTTTCAAGGAAATGCTGCATCTTGTTAGTTATTTCAACGACATTCGCGTAACACTCGAACCTATGTAGAAATGTGTCCTGCTGTGTCTTGCATATGGTGCATTTGTCATCTGTTGCTTTTCCAATTCTCTGTAGGAAACTTTGGGACATGAACGCCCCATGTGCTGCTTTGAACAGTATTTCTTTTTGTTCACTTGATATATATTTGTTGTGTATGCATTTCCATTTAAGAGAGTCTGTATTCAGTGCTTGTGTGTTAGTGTTTTGGAGTATGAGTTGACCATATAAACTTTTTGATGATACCTCAGGTTGGAGCCATTTTTTCTCTATGTAAGCAGCTTCTTGCACAAAACGCTTCATGTGAGGGGCTTGATGCGGTATTCCATTTATGTATGGTGGATTTGTTACCGTAGCCCTGAAATTCATATAATCAAAGGCAGTACTGTTCTCCCTCTTATATTGCATTGTCCGACGTATAAAAAGCGCGTTTGCTTTAATCCGAGCGTCTTGTAACGCTAGACCACCTTGAAGTTTGGGGAGAATCAGAGTCGTTCTTGCAATTCTGTTTGAGGTTCCTGTCCATAAAAAGTACCCACAGATGGTATATATTCGTTTTGCCACCAGCAGAGGTATGGGAAGTACTTGACTCAAATACCAGATTTTGGATAACCCGTAAGTGTTAACAAAGAAGACCCTTTGTATGATTGTCAATTTCCTGTTTCGGTTGTTAAGTAGCGTGGTGCGCACAAGTGATACTGCCGCTTCCCAGTTGGTTCTTATCATTTCATGTAAATTGTTACTGAATTTAATTCCCAGAATCTTGATACTGTCCTCGATTGGAAACCATGTATTCTCAGGTACATGTGTGATACTTCTTTGTCTACCTAGTATCATTCCTTTGGACTTAGTTGGATTTAGGACTGCTGCAGATATTTGGCAAAATGTGTTGACTTTTGCATAGATCATGTTTATTTCCTCATGATTTTTAATGATCAGGTTGATGTCGTCCGCATAAGCATGCACTTCAGTAGTTGGTGATTTTAATAGTTGGATCAGTGGCTCCAAATAAATGATAAATAAACTCATTGATAAGGGACATCCTTGCCTTACAGAACATTTTATCTCTACTCTTGGGCTGCGTCCCCCGTTGATTTGCAGACAGGAAAAACAGTTCGTATACATTTGTCTTATGTTGGTGATAAATCTGTTTGGAAATCCGTATTGTTTTAGTGCCCACCACAAGTACTCATGATTGACTCTATCGAACGCATGGTCCAAGTCCAAGTTTAGGAGGATATAATTCTTGCTATGAATGTTTGCATTTACTACTTCTTCTCTTAGGCTAAGTAGTGTTGAAAAGATGGTTCTGCCTGGAGATGCACACGTTTGTTCATCGCCAACTATTTGGTTTATCAAAGTGGTAAGTCTTGTTTTCATACATCGCATAAACAATTTATAATCTGTGTTGAGTAATGAGATGGGTCTGTACTCACTCAGATTTTTCGGGTTTGCTTGTTTTGGTACAAGGACCATAAGTCCCTCCTTAAAGGCATCTGGCGTGTTCACTCCTTTATTTATCTCGTTCATTATTGTCACTATACTGTCCTTAATTATGTCCCAATATTTTTTGTAAAATTCTACATTGAACCCGTCTGGCCCAGGAGATTTGTTTAATGCACTGTTGTTTATTTCGTTCAGTATTTCCTGTTCTGTTATTTCACAAACTAGCTCGATGCCGTTTCCTGGTTGTAGTTTCTTTTTAAAGTGTTTTTTTAAGACCTGGTTAGCTTGCTCAGTGTTAAATTGTCTTCCTTTATATAAATTTGTAAAATATTGACTTATTATGTTTGGTATTTGCTCTTCATTTTGTGTTGTATTACTTTCTTCCAGGCGAGTTATATTTTTCATTTTCTTTTGTTTTTCTTCACGCATTATGTGATATATTGATGCCTGCTCATCGGGGATATTTTCTTTTAAGCGACTTCGGATTTTGCAGCCTTCTAGGAGCTTCCTTTGTTGGTCAGTTATAAGGGCTCTATATTTTTTTATCTCTATGAATGTTGCTGGATCATTTGGGTTCCGTTCCATTATTTCTTTTAAACACTGGTAGTAAAATTCAATGGTTACTCTCTCAGTTTTTTTCTTTATTGAAGCTTGCCATTGAAAGAACGACCTGATTTTTGGTTTTGCGTAGTTGACCCACCATTGTATAACACTTGTGAATTTAGATTTTTGGCGGTTCCAGTATTGCCAGTTTTGTAGAAAAAGTACTTTGACGTTAGGGTCTTCTAGGAGCGTGATATTCAATTTCCAAGGTGTTCGTGCAGTCAGGCATCTACTCTGCGACATTCTTAAACTTACCATAATCGCTCTGTGGTCTGTAAATGGGGCCGGATGAATTGAAGTTGTGCCTACCATCTTTGATATTTCTTGCTTAACGTAAATTCTATCTAGTCTAGAGGCTCCCTTTGTATGAAAGTAGGTATATCCTGGTGTTGTATGTTTAAGTGTCCAGACGTCTACCAGGCTTAAGTGTTTTATGGTGTTTTTCAAAACTGGGCAGATGTTGTCGTATGTGTCATTTGACGCGTCGCTTCTTTCAGTTACACAGTTGAAATCACCAACTAGTATTAGTTTTTTGCCTGGTGTATACAGCCTGGGTAGTTCGCTTATAAAGAACTCTTGCCTGGCTCCCTTGTTTTGACTGCCGCTTGGAGGATATATATTTATTATATTGTGGTTGAATATTGTGACGGCCACACCTCTCGATGACTCTAACATTTTGACCTCATTAAAGGCGATACCATTCCTGATTATTATTGCTGTTCCTCTTCTATTTTCATTTATGTTAACGATTGCTTTATACCCACTAATGAAGGCGAAATCACTGATAGCTACTTCTTGTAGTAAGACAATATCGACTTGATGGAGGTAAATAAAACTTTTAAACATTTGTAATTTTAAGTCTGATGATATACCACACATATTTAGGGAACATATCTGATATGATATCATTTGCTGGTTACACGTTGTGCTGTCGGACATTTTGTGTTTAATTTCACTTTAATATGTTGATTCCTCTGAAGACTCCCTTAATAACGTAACCGGCTTTCTCACTCCAGTTTCGAGTTCGTCATCTTCTTCATCTGCCCAGTTCACTTTCTTTGCATTTGGTTTCACAGTTTCGCTGCCTGAGTCACTGGAGTCAGCTTTTCCTCTCTTCTGGCCTTTTTTTGTAAGACTGTCTTCGTATTCTGTTACGTCATTTTCTGTTGTTTTCTGATGATAAATGTCGGTTTGTGCATCGTCTACAGTATCTTCATTGGTGTCGACTTCTTTTTCTATCAATGTTTGGATTACTGCTTCTGGTGTAGTGTCCTTTGCGCCGTTTCCTCCAGGTAAATTTGTTTCTAGTCTCTTAGCGACTACATCTTTTTCTAGAGTTTGTCTTACCTCCTTATCGTTTGTATTTTCTGTCTGGTTCCTTTCCTCCGTAATATTTGGTGTTTCACTCTGACCGGTAAAAGTGATATCATTGTTCTGCATGGATTCTCTATCAGCGGTATATTGTTGTCTTAAATAGCCGTTTAAGGCTGATGCATAGTTGCGTGTTCTAAGTCTGCATTCTTGAGAAAAGATACAATCTTTTGCCTCGTGTTTTGTAGATGCGCATCGCCTACAGGTTTTCTTTTGACCTAGGTATGTTATCCAAAACTGTGAGCCCGAGATTCGGACATATGATGGGATCGACCTATGTATTTCCATCTTAACAATTTTTATATCATTATAACATGCAAACGGTAGGTTTTTCCAGGAGTCGTTCTTTATTTCTTCCACAACACCATATGAGGATAACGCCTTTTTAATTTCAGAGTCAGGCATTTCAATTGGCATTCTGTGTATCCTTACTATGTTTTTTTGGCTCTCATTGGATAATTTTATTTGGTAAGTTTTTCCATTTGCCCCCGTATACTCTAAATTATTTTCCCATTTTTGGAAAATATCTTCTAAAATTTCTGCGTTCGCAACTTTAATCATTACCTTGTTATTTCCGTGCATTCCAATTGAGATTATATCTTGTACTTGCATCTTCATTTTATCTTGTATAAAAGTATGTGTTTCGTATGCAGATATTTTATATTCCATATTCATAAACTCCAGACTTAAAGTATTCGTTCTCATCTTTACAATTTATTAAAGGCACCTTATCACACGCGATAACAGACGTCTATCAGACGTCCTTACCGTGCCAGAGCACAGCGCGAACTCAAATGTGCTGGTCTGGTAGCGTCCATATTACGATACGGAATATCCTGTTGGGGATCGGCTTATAAATCGACATTAAAACCGCTTTGCATAACACAGAATTTCATATTAAGAACTATACTAAACAAAGCAGTTGATTATCCCACAAAATTATTATACAACTCAAATACGGGTGTTATGAATGTTAAGGGGTTGTATATTCTTGCGCTCGTACAGTATACCCACGGGGAGGCCTTGTTACAAAAACAGACACAGCATCAATATCTAACAAGGCAGGTAACAAATAGAAATGTACTAACATCAAGATGTAAAAAAACTATTTCACGGAAAACTATTGACTTTCTTGGACCAAGATTATATAATCTTGTTCCAGCCAAACTTAAGACTATAGAAAAGAATTCTAAATTTCGGAAAAAAATAAAAGAATACATATTGCAAAATTACGAAAGATTAGAAATCTTAATACAGCATTTTTGAAAAAACCATGGTACGTAAAGCAGCTTATAATTGTGGTTACGAATGAATAGCAATGGAGGAGTGCTGCATACGTGGGTGTGCAAGTGTGGGCGTAGCGTTAGCGTGAGAGTATGTCGGATATGTGTAAGTGTATGCTTGTGACTTATGGGACGATGTGCGAAGGCGGGAGCTAGTGAGTGTCTGTGGGTAAGTATAAAGGTGTGTATAAGCGACTTATGGGATGGTGTGCGAGGGCAGGAGCTAGTGAATGGCTGTGGGTAAGTATAAATGCGTGTATAAGCGAGAGTGGTTGCTTTTGGCTGTGTATTGATTGGAGACAGGGTTGTCCTCTGCTTGTGCCAGGAGTAGATTGGGTGGAAGACAGGATGTGTTTGAACAGAGAGACGTTAGAGGGATGAAATGCTTTGAGAGATTGTTGTTGACGGATATACTTCATTTATTCACACTGGAATAGAGGTGAGAGGGTGTGTGCGGTGGATGGAGGGATGCTTGAGAATTTAAATAATTTAAATATTGAAGGACGGTCAGATGTCTAATGTAGGATTTGTTGTAGTGTATGTTTTGATAGGATAGCTAATTATAAGGCGAAGCACGCACAAGTATGAGTATACTTATGTGCTTTAACTATTTTGTTGTAAATTTTGAGTATAAATTTGTATTAATTGTTGTTGGCAAATAAATAAATAAAAAATAAATAAAATACCATACAGATAGCTTAAAAAAGAATACGCTGATTTTGATAAAATTTGGTCTGTACCTACCTTCCCTTTGCGTTCAGATAAGCCAGGACAATCGGACCTTCTTTGCGGGAAATACTTGGATTTTCTTTCTTAAAATGTTTGTATCTCCAAAAATAACAAAGCTATGGCAACCAAATTTGGTACTCAAGTTTAGACGGTTAAACTTACCCTACATGCCGAAATTCAGATTGCTAAGGTAAAATGAAAAAAGATTATAAGCATTTAAAGCAACAAATGTTGAGTACCACTGATGATCAGAGAAACACACAAAACCAAAATATTTTGTGTGGAAAAAATCTATTGTATATTACGGACAAAGATGCTCAGACCAAAACTATTTAGAAAATTTTATAGTTTTTCTGCTTAAAACGCAAAGGTCGCGATTTGAAACGTCAAAAATTGCAGTTTTTAGACGAAGAACCCGAAACGAATAAGAGTTATGTAGTGACGTCCTAATAAGTGTATTCTACAAAGGCTTAAGTTGCCGCTTCAACCACCATTGTCCATCACTTTATTACAATATTTACAGAAAATTAATTTCAAATATACCCCTTTTCTGCTGATTTGGCAGTAGTTTAAGTTATAGAGTTTGTAGTTTAATAGTCTATAATTATCTTTAATGAATTTTCATAGAACAAAATCGGTAGCGAGAAGACCGCGACTTTTTAATTTGGAAAATGTTCCTCAAATGAGAGCGAACTAGGCCCTCTAGGACAAATATCCGGGATCAATTTTAGTTTTTTAAATCTTTATATAAACAGTGGCGCATTTCTACGATAGGAGAAAAAATTACACAAGTTAAGTTGTTTTGAGCTGCATCTTACAAAATTATTTTGACAATCATAGGGTGGCCTATAGTTCGTTGGTGACACAAAGTTTATTTTTCTCTGTGGATCATTATTTTAGATATATGTTCGGGAAATGTTTGTACTGGGTGGTCAATTAAGCGAGGTAAGCGGCTGTATCTCGAAAACCGCTTACCATAGAGATTTGGAAAAAATATATTTAGTAAATGTGGCCAAGGGAAATCGTTGGAAATTATTTTCAAGTTCGGCAGATGCCAAGAGGAAATGGAAAAAATAGGATATCTCAGATATGTCCAGATAAGCTGTGTTGAAAATACCTGCAAATAAATGTCGTGTGTATAACGAACAATTTTTGTTTTGACTAATTTTCTCTAACTTTCCAGAAAAAGTGGTGGGGGTAAGGCAAATATTGATTAGGAAAAAATGCAATATCTTGGGATCGCCTCATTAGAAAATATTAAACCTATTGTCATTTAAAAGAGTATTTCTTGCTCTATCAACTGCATTGCAAGCCATGTCATTGTTATTGTTACTGTAATCACTAGATGGCGATTTTTAAAAATTTAACACATTTTATGATTTTTCTCAAAAAAACTAAATACAATGATATAAATATTACTACAGAGATAGAAAGAGGACTAAAGGCCAAAGCAAGTGGTGAAAATCGTAAATCTCTATCTTTTGTTTAGCCGGAGATATTAATGAAAAACTAATAAAACTGGAATTTAAACAAAAATACTTTCAGCATTGACTAATTTAAAGATACAAAACAGAAATCTATTAATTTGCAAATTTAGTTTTATAGTTTTTTTGTTAAAAATAAGACTTATTTACGCATTCCTAATGCAACTAGATATTCGCTCGGTCCAATAATTATACTCTAAAACTGGAATAGGTAGGGTTTGGAAAAAAGACAAAATTACAATACTTTCAAGAAACGTCAAATTTGTTACTCTGAATTCTTTGGTGTATAATTTAAATATTAAAAATGTTGTATACAAATGATGAAGCCGTTAATATGATTGGTGTTTACTTTGAGTGCTTTCAAATTGCGGCTGTTGCTGAAAGAGTGTATGCAATGCGGTATCCGAATCACCACCATTACAACAGAAGAGTTTTTCATCGCTTGGTGCAAAATCTACGTGAAACTGGAAGCTTAAGCCGACCGGTGCTGCGGAGACGCCGTTTTGCCAAAACTGAAGAAAATATTGTCAATGTTTTGGAATATATATATATATATATATATATATATATATATATATATATATATATATATATATATATATATATATATATATATATATATATATATATATATTTCCTTTACCTACCTTTGTCCACCACTCTAAGGAGTACGCAGATTGAGGCCTTAGAGTGTCCTTACATATTTCCTTTACCCACCTTTGTCCATCACTCTAAGGAGTAGGCAGATTGAGGCCTTAGAGTGTCCTTACATATTTCCTTTACCCACCTTTGTCCACCACTCTAAGGAGTAGGCAGATTGAGGCCTTAGAGTGTCCTTACATATTTCCTTTACCCACCTTTGTCCATCACTCTAAGGAGTAGGCAGATTGAGGCCTTAGGGTGTCCTTACATATTTCCTTTACCTCTTGAAAATGGCTCCAAAACAGGAGCCGAAACGTCGAGTTTCCATAAATTCTGGACGCGGTTTAACCCGAGAACCAAGCATGTCTCATATATATATATATATATATATATATATATATATATATATATATATATATATATATATATATATATATAATTTAATCCTCATGTTAGCAAGCACATTGCATCTTGACTTTGGAATATCACGGACCACCACCCAAACTATTTTGAAAGAGTATAGGTAAGCTTATTACATCGTGAAATTCCAAATATTTATTGTTATTTATCTCACAGGGATCATAATGACGGTTGTGAAAATTATCAGACGACAGTCGTAAAAATTATGATATGATAACACGACATGTTACCATAATGATCGTTTACGATCCGAGTAAGATACAAAACTTTATCTGCTAGCATTCATTAAAACTTAAGACCCTTGAAAGATTTGAATTTTATTTGCAATACGATGAAACTGACATTTTTTACTTAATTTCATTGGTGTGAATGTAGCGTTTGTTTGTCATTTATTATTGAATTAGTTAGCCAAAGATTCGAGTTTTGTTTCTCGTTGTAGTAGCAGTAGTGCTATAGTGAATCTCATTATCCCACTATGGCCTGTTCACCCAAGCTAGACAGCATATCAGTAAGAAGTACGTTTTCTCGAATTTAGTTGATTTTTGGTATGAGTACTATTTTACTCAAAGTCTATTGACAACACTGAAATTACTGTTCAACTTTCAACGTAGTAACAGTTAAGCTTTATGAATTGTTGATGACGTAACTGTCTAGCTTGAGTGAACACCCCTTGTAGTATTTATGTTACTTAAATCCGATAACATAATGCGTCTATTATGTCAGCAGATGAACATATTTTTATTACAATGTCCTTTTGAATATATAATGATAATTATTTTGATTTTTAGACTACACCCTTATCATATTGTTTCGAATCAAGCGCTGAATGAGCAAGATTATGATCGGAGGCTAGATCATTGCGATTGGCTTGTAGACATGATCAATGAAAATCCTAATTTTTTAACGCAAGTTCTTTGGACGGACGAGGCTACTTTTCATAGCGACAGTAATGTGAATTTGCATAATATGCATTATTGGTCTACCGAGAACCCCCACTGGATGCGAGAAGTTTAACATCAAGGACGTTGGAGTCTTAATGTATGGTGTAGCTTAATACGAGGTACAATTATTGGACCCTATTTTTTGACCAGTCTCTTACTGGTAACCTCTTCTTGGAGTTTCTAAGAAATGAATTGCTAGTTTTATTGGAAGATGTGCCCCTTGAAACCAGGCAAAATGTGTTTCTGCAGCTTGATGGTTAACCAGCATATTTCCCTGGCAAGCGAGGTCACCTGACTTAACATGCTTAGACTTTTATTTGTGGGGACGAATAAAGGACCTAGTCTTCCAAACACAGCCTACGAGCAAGGAAGATATGAAGAATATAATCCTAAATGCAATTATTAGTCTGTCAACAGCGGAAGTGGAAGCTGCCGTCTTTTCTACTCGAAATAGGCAGTGTATAAAACGTGACGGCAGACCCTTTGAGCATTTAAGGAGAGACACTAGAGTGCTTTACTTTTAGAATTACATACACAGGGAATTATTTATTTTGTTTTAGATTGCAGTATCAGTTTTTCATTAACATATCCGGTTAAACAAAAGATAGAGACTTGGGAAAATCATAAAATGTGTTAAATTTTTAAAAAGCGCCATCTAGTGATTACAGTAACAATAACAAAGATATGGCTTGCAATGTAGTTGATAGGGCAAGAAATACTCTTTTAAATGACACTAGGCTCAATATTTTCCAATAAGGCGATCCCGAGATATTGCATTTTTTCCTAATCAATGTTTGCCTTACCCGCAACACTTTATATGAAGAGTTAGAGAAAAATAGTCAAAACAAAAATTGTTCGTGATACACACGACATTTATTTGCAGATATTTTCAACAAAGTTTATCTGGACATATTACTGAGATATCCTATTTTTTTTCATTTTCTCTTGGTGTTACGCCCCTAGCGGGCATCTGACGAACTTGAAAATAATTTCTAACGATTTTTCTTGGCCACATTTACTAAAGATCTTTTTTCCCTAAGCTCTATGGTGAACGGTTTTCGAGATACAGCCGCTTACCTCGCTTAATTGGCCACCCGGTACTTTGTCTAACAAGAGGTTATTTTGATAAAATATGGTACATTGTTTCTACTATAAAGATTATACTACCTGCTAAATTTGATCTCTTCAAAAGACATCATATATCTAGCATTAAAACACTTCCATAACGCACTTGCTGCGCCCATATTTTTTTATTTTGACACTGACGAGATACATAATGAATGAGCATACCCCTTGTGATTATGCTAACATGGTTCGAATTTTTGGCGAGGCTCGTTGCAATTGTCGATTGTACCCAGATCTCCGGCACTAGATTAAATAATTTTTCATTAGGAATATCAAACCAGGTGCTGCAATTTCCACAACTACTGTAAAAAATGTCTAGTTATTTCGATCGGCCAATTTTTAGATATTTAGAAATATTGAATTTTTGCAACTTTAACACCATTTGTCTTGAAAACTCAAGCTCCAACAACACAGGTCTATAGGAAATTTTCCGTCTATTTTTGCATTTCCTACATGCCCTATAAATTTTTAACACGTATTCGTTAACACAACGTAGAAAATAATTAGGTTACTGCAAGGCGGAAACTCTTTTCTTTGCAGCTTCTTGCTTACAATACTGTTAAAACTAACAATACCTCCATAGTTTGACTGTTTTCAGTACAATTACCAAAATGATGGCAGTTTAGGAACAGATCTAGCGACAGGGGAAAATCTTAAGACAGTCAGCTGAAACAGACACTTGATATTCGCCTGTGACAGCGGACTAGACAACAAAAACTCGAATCACATGATGGTTGTGCGACAATAAAATTGCCGCTGACTGCACGAAACAAAGTGCATTCCAAGAAATACGTCAGTACAAACGACAGAATCGTTAAGTCTATTTGTCTAGAAACTACCTCAGCAGCCAGTCTTTCCATATAAAAATCAGACAGTGATCTAATTTCACGACTATCTGTCTACGTGCAAGCGACGACTGCAGGATGCTTTTATTGCAAGACATGATTTTAGTTATTTGTCTAGCGTATAGTACTTGAAGCCAAACACGAATATCGTGCTTATTGTGCAACTGAATACGTACTTAATTTAAAATGTCTTTTTATGGCCAGTTTTTTATGCATCAGTTCAGATTAATCAGACAGCGAAGGTTTACTGAATTTTTACCAAAAAATAATAATTGAGGTACTACTAAAAAAAGTAAATACTCTAACCCAACCTGACTGTCGATATTTCCCGACGGAAACTTGATTGGCAAATATAGTCGGTGGTTCGCCATTGCCTTTCGAGAGCATTCAACAGCACACGGTGTTTTCGGGTGGTCACCCATATATGTACTAATCGTCCTCGACGTTATAGCACCAATGTGATCAAATTCAAATTCAAAATAATTTATTTAATAAAAGTTTACACGATATTATGTACAAACGTACTATATATACAAACATAACACCTTCAAATACTTGGATTTAGCAGAGTTCCTACCTGCTACTTTTACCAGCTTATTTGTACCATATTGTTAGGATTTTAACATTTAGAAAATTTCGACACTGAAAAACTATTACTATTAGTGACAGCATATGCGAAAGTTTATAATCAGTACATACATAAAAAAATGTAAAAACCTGTTTTAAACTAAATGTGCAGTATGGCATTAGATTTTCTATTTTGTTGACAACTGAAGGTATTATGTACCTGAATATGTATTACTTTTCTGCTGAAATTTGCAGTTTATTACTAGATTAGATATATTTATTTCTGGAAGCTCGGAAAGCTTGGTACGGCAGTTTGTGTTTAATTCTCAAAGGGGGATGTTTATTAACTGCCATATATTTTGTGGGTAAGAGAGTTTTGACTTAGTTGGTAAGCATAAAATCGTTGACAAACTTACTTTAGGTGTTCAGAAATAGGACATATATTAGCTTTACGATGTATCAGAAATTTTTTATTTTGTTTGAAGTTGTTGCAAGCATTTGTTTTCAATTAACGTAAGAGGTTTAAGGGGTATTTTTAAAACATTGCACCAAACTGGCGCCGCATAATTCATGATAGGGCTTATTATTGATTTGTATTAAAAAACAACTCCCACAATATTACATTACCGGTTTATTAATCACCACTACTGTATTCATCCCTCTGATATGTAAACTAGTTAATTTATGTATCCTCCGATGACGGTAACTTCGTTGGCGAAGCGATCGCCAGGTCTCAAAAATGTATTGTGATGAATTGGGCTCTCTAAATTGTACTTATCAGTGCTCATTAAAGGTTTCAATCTTCACCCACGGGTAACTATTTTTATACATGGGAATGTGATTGATCGCCGCTGATGATTGAGAAGCCGTGAAGGAGGTATGCGCGTCACCATTACCGATAGTTGCAGAAACATGTCTAATGACCTGCAAAGTGACCTGCAAAGTCAGGTTACTGTGGCCAGTAAGGAAAGTTCAACTGTAGGATTACCGAGGTAAGTTTAATTGTTTACACACACACATATGCACTTATATATATATATATATATATATATATATATATATATATATATATATATATATATATATATATATATATATATATATATATATATATATATATATATATATATATATATATATATATATATATATATATATATATATATATATATATATATATATATATATATATATATATATATATATATATATATATATATATATATGTAGCACACCGATAACTCAAAAATAATGGGCCGATTTTCACAAAATTTTGTGAATACCTTCCTTTTGTAAGTGGCTTGGATAAGTTCCAGGAAAATCAGCCGAGGTTTTCGCGGAAAATTTTGTGTTTTCTTTAGAAAAAAATTCATATCTCCGGAAATAACAAAGTAAGGGCAACCTTATTCAGTTCATCGTTTTATATCACTATGAGTAAATTACATGCCAAAATTTAGCGCTGTAGGTCAAAAGACAAAAAAGTTATGGGCATTTAAAGAATAATAAATTGGTGTTTTTCTCAAAACGTCAAAGTGACAATTTAAAACGTCAAAATTCGCAACATTTAGGCAAAGAACTTGAATCTAATACGGGCTATGGAAAGAAAATGTCTCAAGAAGAATGTTTTACGAACACTGAAGTCTTAATTTCAACCGCCATTGTCCTTCATTTTACTAAAATGTTTCCAGAAAATTTATTTTAAATAGACCCTTTTTCTGATGCTTGGCAGTAGCCTTAGCTATAAAGTTTATCGTTTAATGGTATATAACTTTTGTCGAATTTTCGTAAAAAATCAATAAAGCTCAATATATCCGTTATTCTACAAGATATGAAAAAAATTGTATACATTAATTATAGGGTGTCTTGAGCTACATCTTAAAAATATTTCTACAATTACAAGGTGGCCCATAAGTCGTTGGTGATACAAATATTTTTTTTGTCGAAAACGCCTTATGTTTTTGCATTTTCCATCGAAATATAATGCATGTTTGTAAGTAAAGAAATTCTGGACGCAGCAAGTACGTCATCGTAGCGAATTTTGATTAAATGCTTCATATTTGAAAAGCCCAATTTGATATTAACCTATAAGGTTGACCAAGAAACGGATTTTTTCGGTTAAGATTTAAGTTTACCCTCGGAAATTTTTGTACGTTTTCAAACAATAAAGTTATTTTCATCAAACATGGCACATTATTTTTACTGTATATGTTATACTGGTAATCAAATTTGATAACTGCTGTCTGAAAGAAAAACATACATATTTGTTATTAGAAACATTTTAATGAAAATTCACTACCATAACGCACTTGCTGCGTCCCGAACTTTTTTTTTATAATTATATTTTGATAAACAAAAGATCAAAAGATATAAGTTGAAAAACTCTATGAATGCTGTGAAAAGTTCTCTACGACACTTGACCAACACCTACTAAAACAATGTGAAAAAGGATTAGGGCTGTTTTAGGAGAAAAGTAAGTACGCCACTGCATTCGGTATCCCTCAGAATATAATAGAATAGAATACCAAATTTCATAAAAAAAGAACAATTATAGCCATTTCCGAAAGTTTATTTTTGTGATCCTTCTAATATGGAAACACTCCTGTAAGTTTTTTTATTTATAACGCGATTTTTTTTGAACCAGATCTCTAAAGATGAAAATGCAGAAGTCCATAGTTCCTGTTAAACTTGTTCCCTATGTCATTTGATCACCGCCTACTAAAACTATTTTCATATGTCAAAAATTATAAAAAAGGTTTAAGGTTGGTTTTAAGAAAAAAGTAAGTTCGCCACAGGTTTCGCCATTCCTCAAAACTGTTACCTGCCAAATTTCATCAAAAAATAACTATTATGACGAACAATGAAAGTCAACAACATCTCAAAAGTTGAACAAAAAAAGTTTATGAATGCTGTGACATAAAAATAGTTTTAGTATACCGTGATCAAATAGCATAGGGAACAATTTTCACAGGACTCCTTCAATATCTATCTTTTGATATATCGTTAAAAAATCGAGTTATAAATACAAAAGTTACAGGTGTTTTCCATATTAGAAGGATCACACAAATAAACTTTTTTGAAACAGTTATTATTTTGCCTATTTCTATGAAATTTGGTATATATTTATTTTTAGGGATGTCTAAAGCAGCGGCGTACTTACTTTGTTCCTAAAATGGTCCTGACTCTTTTCCCATTTTTAGACATAGAAAAACTGCATTAGTAGGCCTTGGTCATGTGGCATAGAGAACAATTTACACAGCGTTCGTAGAGTTTTTCATCTTATATCTTTTGTTCATCAAAATCGAATTATAAGCACAATAGTTACAGTGGTATTTCCATTCCATCCCATCCCAAATGGGCCACACTATATATATATATATATATATATATATATATATATATATATATATATATATATATATATATATATATATAAAACGCACTTTCTGAGTCCACGCTTTATTATATTTGTTGGATGTCATCCTCACTGACATCTTGACAAACTGTGCGAAAAGTAATAACTTTCGTTAATAATAAATCCTCAACAAGTTTAGAACGGAAAACACCAATTAAAACTGAAAGAGAAAATAGAAGTGCGTTTTAATATTTATAAGTTAAACTGAAACAAAAGACAGTGCGACGAAAAGTTATTAAATTTCGCACAAACGTGGATGTGGGCTGTATAAATGTCCAAAGCACTTGCAAAACCCTCATCATGTCTTTTACAACGTGTATCATTTATCATTACGTAATTGGGCAGGTCTCCAGTATATATATATATATATATATATATATATATATATATATATATATATATATATATATATATATATATATATATATATATATATATATATATATATAACGCACTTTCTGCGTCCACGATTTATTATATTTGTTGGATGTCATCCTCACTGACAGCTTGACAAACTGTGCGAAAAGTAATAACTTTCGTTAATAATAAATCCTCAACAAGTTTAGCACGGAAAACACCAATTAAAACTGAAAGAGAAAATAGAAGTGCGTTTTAATATTAATAAGTTAAACTGAAACAAAAGGCAGTGCGATGAAAAGTTATTAAATTTCGCACAAACGTGGATGTGGGCTGTATAAATGTCCAAAGCACTTGCAAAACCCTCATCATGTCTTTTGCAACGTGTATCATTTATCATTACGTAATTGGGCAGGTCTCCGGTGTTGCTTCCAGTGTTACGGTAAAATTTATTAGCTAAAAATCGATTTCCCTCTGTGTTTGTGTAGAAACCATCAGGGCAAATCATTTAGGTAATTATCTACAAAATAAGAACACTAGTCTCTCTAAATCGCTGGTATTAGAGCCTATTGGTGTTAATAAATAATGTAAAATATCTCATCTAGTAAGTATATTAGATGAGGAAAAAAATTTTGGGACGCAGCAAGTGCGTTATAGTACTGAATTTTCATAAGAATTGTATACTATTAGTAAGATATATTATTAAAACTAATTCTTTAAATTTAAGTGGACATTGGAGATCCATTTTAGAGCCCCAGTTAGCAATTATTTGAAAAAATTTATATTTTATATGGAGCTAAAAAATGTACATTTGGTCTTGAGAAATTTGTTGAGTTATTGGATTTAAAATATCTTTACGAAAATTTTCTACCATAACATACTTGCTGCACCCAGACCCTTTCCAATACTTATTTACGGTTGCTGTATCCATACTTTTTGAAAATGATAAAATATTCAAGCTTACTATGTAAAACTGACAAACAAGTCAACCTCAAAATCATTGTTGGAAAAAAAATTAAAAAATAAAATGAGATAACATTTTAAACATAAATTGAAAATCTTGGTTCGCTCCTTCGTCTCGGGGGTGCCTACCGCTTCTGCATGCCTACAATCACCCTCAATGTATAAACAAATTAAATACTATGCCATTCTAAACGCTCGCTAGATAGTAACATAATTGCTTTTATAAGTTGCTCTGTTTAATACTTATTTTCTTGTTTTGTGATAGCTTGTAGCGGTCTTCCGGTACAGTGTCATTAAAATACAGAATTATGCAGATTAACTATGTCTTAACGTAAAGCCACTGCAAGCTACCGCAAATAACCTCAAATTTCACAAGGTGCTTAAACAAACTCAATTACTTTTAGCAATCCCGTTTTTTTTTTGATGGGATAAACACGTTTTTGTTAATGGAACAACACCCTTTAATGAAACACCTGTTTGTGTCTTTGGAGTACCATTCTACGACAATGTAAGAAGAGCCCCATTTCCACACCATCGTCTGGGCAGTCCCATTCAATGTCAATTGGTTGGAGGGCCTCATCTAGTATCTTTATGGCAACCCTTCGATGCCAGGCCAAGCAGTGTACCTGCTGCAGCGCACAGTGTATTCAGAGGTTTCGCTAGCACTTAGTAGTCTCAGGCCTCCGCATAATCAGTTGGTCCAAAGAACGTGACGGCAGACACGATAGTTAAGTACGTTGTTCATCTGTATTCATTATTTAAATTCAAAATTTGCATTCATATCTGCTTCAATCTACCACAATAACTTACATAAATTTGTTTTATATAAATTAACTTTTTACTAATAAACGAAATTAACCGAATCTCGACTTTCATTTGTACGTTTAAGACCATCCAAATTATAAGGCCCGAACCCACATATGTTTATTTGTTTTAATTGCACTAGGTCTCATGTTCTCTCCTGAGCAAGCCATCTAAATTTCTTTAAATTTTAATAAATTGCATTAAAATTGTATTAAATTTCATATAATGCTACAAATTAATGCTATACCTTCATCATTAATGTAACCCATTGGGTATAACTGTGCTCTACGATCATTATTGGATGGGACATACGACCATCTACAGTAATAAAGAAAGTACAGTCACTTTGGTCAATTATATAATTCTAGAGTGGATTAAAATTATACGTGACTACATCATGGTGCCATAAGAGGTTTTTTCCTTTAATGTCGGTCTATTTCCGCGACTATGGCCAATCACCGACGCCAGGGAGCAGTTTCATCTAACTATCCTGGAATTTTTTCCAAACCCCTGCCTTTCTGTAAAGAAATTAGTGATATTTAACGTGCCCAACATCGCATGGAGACAGGGCCGGAGGCTCTACGCCCCCTCCAAGGAGCGGAACGTGCGAACATTCAACTTGCATAAGTACAATGCCACAACCTCGGTCGATGTTAATTGTACAGTATGTACTGAAAAAGTGAATGGGAAACCCTGGGAATCGAATCCGGTACCACTCGGTTCAGAGGTACACGTCCTTACCACTGAACCACCGAGGCTTTGCTATTAGAGGTTAAATTGTACTATTATATAAACAATAATGTTAACTTACGTCGCAGTTTCTCTGGCACGGTTACCTGAACTATGTGTATTCAATATTGCGGTGTGACGTAATCGTCTCCAATAACCTCAAGCTATTAAATTTACTAAACTCAGAAATGGTTTTGCAGGATTCGTGCATAAGTGAACACAGTATGTATCGGGAAACTGATAGCTTGCTTGCTGGAAATTGGAACGTGTTTACCTGAAAGGCCTCTTTAAAAGCCACTATTACATGTTGCACCAAAGGCATGCCTGATTATTAAGGGAATGTTACATGTATGTCGCTTTTATACTTGCTTCTTGGAATATTATACTGTAACATAGTAGACAAACTTCGAACCATGAAGTCTTAGATTTGTGCGGGTGAAGTTTACATACACATGTAGGCAAAGAACACCGCCCATAATTCATCAGAAGCCGGATTTCCCACATTCTACCAGGAAAAAACAACTGTCTAAATACGCTATTGGGATTCACAACTTGTTCTCGGTACTAGAACTCTAAGCATTAAAGCATTTGGGTTTTAAAAGGCATAAAAACGTCTGGAATGCACATGATTCAGTTGTTTTATCCAAACCCAACACCCGCGTTGTCTGATCACAGTTTTAATCTCAAATAAAGGAAACATATGTTTAATAGGTGTTTAAAGATAGAATGGTAAATCAAGAAAATAAGGGACCACTGAAAAGGCCACAAGAATTGTTTGTTGGCGTCACGGGTGTACGCTGAGAGATATCTGGGCACAGCACATCCAAATCCGCGTGCGTTTCAAAACGTGTTGGATAGATTTACAAAAATTTGGGGTGTTTAACGAGCAAGAAGGGTTAGAACGAAGCTAGTTTTGACTGAAGATAATGAATTGCAAGTTCTAGAGGCTGTTAAAAATCCTCATTTAAGTGTCCGTGAAATTAGCAGGAACACGGATATTTCAATGCGTTCTGTTTATCGTACTCTACAGAAGTAAAAGTTCCATCCGTTTAAGCTTGAACCGCAAGATTTTCGAGTCAGGCAGGATTTCAACAAAATCGACCAAGCGGAATCCTATCTTATGCGCGTGTTATTTTCTGAATAACTGGCGTTCCATAAAAATGGCGTAGTCAATTGCCACAACTTTCATTATTACGTCGATGAAAACACGCACGCCATGAGAATGGGAAACCACCAGCAAAGATGGTCACTCCATGTTTGGCGTGACAAACTGGGAGAACAACTTCCGGGTCCTTACTTCATCGAGGGGCACCTGAACGGCAACAGTTGCGTACGGTTCCTTCGTGGCGACGTGGTTGAACTCTTGGAAAATGTCCCTTAGTTCGCTCTACGACAGATCATTTTCCAGCACGATGGAGCTCCTGCACATAATAGCCGTGCCGTTCGAAAATATCTTGACGAAAGGTCTCCGGATTCATGAATTAGTCGTGTGGGTTAGGCAACATTTTAACAAAATCGACCAAGAGGAATCCTATCTTATGCAATAGTTATTTTCTGGATAACCGGCGTTCCTTAAAAATTGCGTAGTCAATCGCCACAACTTTTATTATTACGCCGATGAAAACACGCACGCCATGAAAATGGGAAACCACCAGCAAAGATGGACACTCCATGTTTTGCGTGACATACTGGGAGAACTTCTGGGTCCTTACTTCATCGAGGGGCACCTGAACGGCAACAGTTGTTTACAGTTCCTTTGTGGCGACTTGCTTGAACTCTTGGAAAATGTCCCGTAATTCGCTCTACGACAGATCATTTTCCAACACGATGGAGCTCCTGCACGAAATAGCCAGACCTCACTCCCCTTGACTTCGTCGTCTGGGGCTACATCAAGAATGTGGTTTACAGAAAAGGATATACGGGAAAGAATTCGAGTGGCTTTCCGTGATGGATCAGCAAAAGTAATCAGCGGGGTGTCTACGGCCTGCGAGTCAAGGTTGCGGTTATGCCTTCAACGGGAAGGGCGTCATTTCAAACATTTAGTTTAGGTTGCTTGATTTTCCAATCACGTTATCCCTATTTTTTAACTTAAGTAGTTGTAAATGTATTCAACACTTTTTAAAACTTTTATTGATCTAAATGTGACTTCAGCGTATCTCTGAGAGTACACTTCTGATGCTAACTAACAATTCTTGTGACACTGCAAAATAAACACCATGTTGACCACATTTTCTGTTTTTTTGTTGGTTTTTTTGTTTTGTTTTATCGTTTTATCGTACAGAAAAGAAAATGAAAAATTAAATAGGGAGTGTGAGCTGGTAAAAGCCGAAAACAGAGAAATAAAGGATAAACACGGTGGCCTGAGAAAGGTCACTGAAAGACTATACAAGGAAAGAAGAGCCAAGAAGGCAGTGGTCGACACAAAGAACTTGTAAGGATAAATGTATTCTCACCACAATTAGAGCCGCAGGCAGGTTTCCCTCTAATTAGACCTCGTCAGTGCGGTGTACTAATTGTAGTGAGAACACACCTATAAAGTAATCCGGCTATGGTAGCCAGCCTCACAGCACAAAGTATACCGACATAGGCATGGATACAAAATGATAATGTTTTGCATCCTCCTACCATGTCGAAAAGCATAACTATTTATTACTCTTAATTTTAAAGGGGTGGGCATTGATCCAATACAATCCATAGCAGGTGGTAGTGGAATTTTCCTTTTTAGTTCTCCTCATTTCCATGGGCGTCTCTCTGCTTCTCTCATCCTGACTCCTATGATATCTCACAAAACGCCACCGAAATTATCCAAGCTGGCATGGAATTATTTATTCCACGTACACAGAAAACCTCTTCAGCCACTCAAAAGCCCTGGTTCTCTAAATCCTGTGACAAGGCCAGGCTCGTAAAGGTCAAAGCTCACAAAACGCTTCTACAAAATCCCAGTCAAGAAAACCGTCAAGCATTTAACGACGCAAGAAACCGCTATATCCGCATTCCTTCTGAGGCAAAAAAACTCGTTTAATAACCACATTAAAAATAAAGTCCACTTAAGCTCCAACGGCGGCAAACCCTTCTGGACTCTTGCTAAATCTATTGGGAATAATTTCTGCAAGAGCACGTTCCCACCTCTTGTCTCAGGGGATGAAATTGTTTCTACCGCCCTGGGCAAGACTGAACTTTTTGCTTCGTTGTTCGCCAGCAATTCTACTCTCAACCCACCTCCAAATGTTCAACCACCAACAGTCCCCAATGTCACGCATAAAATGACGGATATCATTTTCAAAACTAAAAAGGTACGAAAGATCCTCGCTTCTCTTAATAGCAGGAATGCCTCTGGCCTTGACGAGGTCCCAGCAATTGTTCTCAAAAAATGTGCACCAGAACTTGCTCCTGCCCTGGCCCGTCTGTTTCAGATATCCTACAATATAGGCATATTGCCTAGTAACCGGAAAACTGCTCGAGTACAACCCGTCCCCAAGAAAAGATCCAAAGCGCTTCATATACCACTACATGCCTATTTCTCTCCTTTCAGTCGTCTCTAAAGTGATGAAAAAGTATATAAACACCGAATTACTAAAATTTCTTGACTGTTTAATCTACGACAGGCAGTATGGATTCCGTCAGCGCAGATCGATTGCCGACCTCCTTTCCTTTGTCACCCATTCTTGGAACAAGTCTATGAAACTACACGGTGAATCCCAGATTGTCGCTCTAGACATATCCAAAGCATTCGACCAGGTCTGGCACGCAGCGCTGCTAAAATAAACTTCCGGCCTATGGCCTACCACCAAAACTCTGTACTTGGACAGCAAATTTCCTCTCCAACCGGAGCATTTATGTTGTCGTGGTTGGCCATTCCTCTAAACTGTATCCAATTAATACAGGAGTTCCCCAAGTTCAGGTTTAGCCCCTACTTTGTTTCTTCTCCACATCAATGACCTCCTCTCTAGCACATCCAACCAAATTCACAGTTACGCGGACGACAGCACCCTCCACGCAAATATACAATATTCTAAGCCTGTCCTTTAGCCCAATTAGATGAGGATCGCAGACTCATGGAGAGTTCTGTCTCCGTGGATCTCCAAAAAATATTAGACTGGGGAAGTAGAAATCTTGTACAATTCAACCTCACCAAATCTCAGTCTTGCTTTCTTTCTCATAAGAGATACACCAGCCCTAGACCCATCACAATGAACAACCAAGTTATTCAAAGTAATGAGTCCTTTTCTCTTGTTGGCATTTCTGTGGATCGAAATATTAATTGGCACCAACATATCACATCAATTTCAGAAG
Organism: Tillus elongatus; assembly: GCA_964006375.1. Taxonomy (NCBI): domain Eukaryota; kingdom Metazoa; phylum Arthropoda; class Insecta; order Coleoptera; family Cleridae; genus Tillus; species Tillus elongatus. The sequence continues at coordinate 48,300,395 of OZ023262.1, forward strand.
CGGTCGCTAAGAAATTAGGTTTCCTCTTCCGGGCTCGCAAATACTTTTTACCAGCTAATATCTATACCTTATATACTTCACAAATAAGGCCAAACTTTGAATACTGCTCACACATCTGGAGTGCAGCTGCCGCTTCTACACTCGCTATTCTGGACTCCATTCAAAAGAGAACTATACGTCTCATTGGTGACCCTACCCTCACCCAAAGGCTGTCATCCCTTGCCCACCGACGTGCCGTTGGTGACTTATCTGTATTTTATAGATATCTGCACGGGCACTGCTCAGAGGAGCTTTCTTCCATAGTTCATCCACCTGCTGTCCCCAACAGATCTACCAGGGGAACAGAGCGAATGCACCCTTTTACTGTCCAGGTTACCAGACATAGAACATCTTGTTATGCCCGCTTTTTTGTCCCGAGGTGTGAAGGTTTTCCCTTCTCCTCCGAACCTCCAAACCTTCAAGTTCAGAATTAACAAGTTGCCTCTTTCCTCCTTGTCGACACCCACGGTACGATAGTATTTAGGCTGTAAGCCCTCGTGGTGTGTTGTTGAAATAAAAAAAAATTAAAAAAACTTTGTTAGTGAAACGATCGTCAGGTCTTTAAAAGGATGTGTTGTGGTGATTTCGGTTATCGAAGTGTACTTATCGGTGCTCATCATATGTTCCAATCTTCACTTAGTGCATTATGGACTTCCCCGGCAAACTTACTTTCGCCTGCCCATAATATTTAAAATGGAAATCCGCTGTTCTCATTGTATTGAGCTAAGAACCAGTTGTAGTCCTTCTTGACGAGGCACTCGTCTCACAGTCCAAACTGATACATTCTCTACTTTATTTTCTAACTCTACGGAACTTAACATGGGATTCTTATCTACTGTCTCCAAAATGTCTTCTTCTTCTACGGTAATGGTTGGTCTGCAGATGCTTTTGTGGCAAGGCATTGCACTACCAGTTTCTCGGAAAGGTTAATACACGTTTTGAAATAAAGAGTGATGCGGTTGTTGTCTTTCTGGCCATCGCTCATTTTGTTGCCTTTGTGCTGCTCTTCCATTATACTCTTCCTTAATGTAACATTCCTCGATGTTAACACTTTCCGCAATAGAACACTCATGAGCTGCAATTGGTAGAATGTTTTAATAAATCTTCACAAAGCACCAATAAGTACGAAACAGACAACTGATTTTCATAAATTGAAAAGGATAATACACTGAGCTTAGCTAGTCTATGTACACTGTGTAGAAACGCAGAATAAATAAAAAATTCTGGACGCAGCAAGTGCGTTATGGTAGTGAATTTTCATAAAAATGTTTTTAATAACAAATATGTGTGTTTTTTAAGAAAGCAGGCATCAAATTTGGTTACCAGTATAATCTATATATTAGAAACAATGTGCCATGTGTCATCAAAATAATTTTATTGTGTGAAAATGTACAAAATTTTCCAAAAGTAAACAAAGTGTTCCCGAAAAAACACGTTTCTTGGTCAACCTTATAGGTTAATAGCAAATTGAGCTGTTCAAATATGAAACATTTGATCAAAATTCGCTACCATAACGCACTTGCTGCGTCTAGAATTTCTTTTCTTACAAACATGCATTATATCTGGATGGAAAATGCAAAAAGGCAATAACATAAGGCGTGTTTGATTTAAAAAAAAGGAAATTTGTATCACCAATGACTTATGGGCCACCCTGTGATTGTAGAAATATTATTTTAAGATGTAGCTCAGGACACCCTATAATTAATATATACAAAATTTTTTCATATCTTATATAATAACGGATATATTGAGCTTTGTTGATTTTTTACGAAAATTCGACAAAAATTATATACCATTAAATGATAAATTCTATAGCCAAGGCTACTGCCAAGCATCAGAGAAAGGGTCTATTTGAAATGAATTTTCTGCAAATATTTTAGTAAAATGAAGGACAATGACGGTTGAAATTAAGACTTTAGGGTTTGTTAAACATTCTTCTTGAGACATTTTATTCCTATAGCCCGTATTAGATTCAAGTTATTTGCCTAAATGTTGCCAATTTTGACATTTTAAATCGCCACTTTGACGTTTTGAGGAAAACCCCAATTTATTTTTCTTAAAATGCCTATAACTTTTTTGTCTTTTGACTTACATAGCTAATTTGGTAGGTAGCTTACTTATAACGATATAAACCAGCGTACCAAATTTGGTTGCCCTTACTTTGTTAATTCCGGAGATATAAATTTTTTTCGAAAGAAAACACAAAATTTTCCGGGAAAACCTAGGCAGATTTTCCTGCTTAACGAACTCATCCAAGCCATTTGCAAAAGGAATTTTTTCACCAAATTTAATCAAAATCGGCCCATTATTAGTTATCGGTGTGATATATATATATATATATATATATATATATATATATATATATATATATATATATATATATATAATAATAATAATAATAATAACGTTTATTATCACCATCTTTACAGTCTTCCTATTTTAACAATCAGTATAACTAAATCTGCGTAATAAACGCAATGTTACCTCACAAAAGTTCTATTCTTTATGGACTTGAGCGTGAGGGAACAGTGTGCGGAGCTTAAAGTAAATCTAAATCAAATGAAACAAGGAGCTACGGAAAATTTATATCCGTTCTACTTATTGGGGCAAATAATACAATCCTTCATTTTTCCATTATTTTCTGTTTATCCACGCACACTTACACATACCCACACACACACACACACACACACACACACACACACACACACACACACACACACACACACACACACACACACACACACACCGTACATACTTACTCTCTCCCGTATATTCAACCTTTATATGCATACCTCTGCCATGTATACCACTTTACATTATATACCATATCTTACAAACATTCCCTCTTTGCTACCTCACTTCTCTACATTCACACACACTATCAAAAATGAAGCTCAATCAGTATACCTAGATCCTTGTTCGACAAAGTATTCAAAATAAGTATAATCACCATTCTTAATCCACCTCCTGACCTGTTTCTTATAAACCTGATACCGTCTTTCATTTCGTATTTCAGCTGGTAATGAATTAAATAACCGAGGTGCAATGTAGTAAAAGCACTTAGTCCCCATAGTTTTCTTTGCCCTTCCAACCATAATATTCTCTTGGCTTCTAAGTCTAGTCTCGTAGCTATGCTGCGAAAAAGTTCTGTCCCTTTTAAACTGCCACTTCAAAATGGCTTCACTATATAGATGTCTTATTGTAAAGAAATTGGACTCCTTATAAAGCTGTTCAGTGGGATATCGATATGGTCTACCATATATATATATATATATATATATATATATATATATATATATATATATATATATATATATATATATATATATATATATATATATATATATATATAAACATATAAAAATTGAAACTGACCCCGGATATGTTTTCTGGGGGGCCTAATTAGCGCTCATTTGAAGAAAATTTTTCAAAATTCAAAAGTCGGGATCTCCTCAGTGATTTTTTTTTAAGAAAATTCACTAAAAGACATTTAGTCTAAAATGACCGAGTATTTACTTGATATTTTTTAATTACTTATAAAGTTATGTTCTGTGTCCGTGATATTCTTTTAATGATATCTTGGTAACCATGTGAGCACGAGATGAGAGCGGCACACCAAATGAAAGATAATAGATTATAGGTAATAAATCTATGCTAACAGGCCACTGCGCCCTTAGAAGACACCTCACATTGATAGGAGTAGAGAGGGATCCCATTTGCCAGGAATGCGGCGAGGATGAGGAAACGGCCTACCACTACCTGTGTGAATGCGAGGCTTTTGGGAGTCTTCGAGCAGAATTGTTCGGATCGAGGACACTGCAGTGGAATCAGGTAAATACCGTCCAAAGTACCGTTACGGCCTTCATCTCGTGGTCGAGTCGGTTTGGCGACGGAACCGAGGAGGAGTAGAGCATGGTTGTTGGGTTGCTGGGGTGGGCAAAAAGGGCCCATGGTGGCCTACTTGCTTGGAGTTGGCCTCCCCACCACTGCTACTACTACTACTACTAGCTAATAAATCTAATTTAATTTGAATAACTTGATGGGGAAAAATTACCCCTACCCAATGCCAAGGGGTTGAAGGTGGGCGGTGAATTTTGTTTGCCATTGTTTGAAAGTAATGGAGTTCCTTATTCGACGTGTCATATTGTATCGCTGTATCTTAATTGGTTTTCGAACTATCTAAAAAATATGAATTCCTCCCCTCTGCTTTGACAACCCCTCACTTCAACAAGCCTACCCTGAGGACATTGAAATAACCGTCACCAGCATATACTAATAATACCTCAACAGCACTCTGCGGTTGTCGCATCGCATGCAGTTGTGATGTAACAATCATCCTCTATAAATTATTGGGACTGTAGGGGTAAAATACTTTATTGTGAATTTGAAAGGTTGTTGCTACTTTATAGTAGTCACAAATAGTAATGTTTTCTTCTTAGGGTAGCGGAAACGTGACTGCCACCAAAATATATTACTAAGAAGTTCTACAACCATTAAGTAATATTAAGAGTCCAGCAACGTCGCGGCAACTATTAATGTTACTTAAAAATGACTGCAACTTTGATATTTCACTAACATAAAATAATCTCGGCTACTGTTGTTTGCTATCTTCAAGTTTCCGGAACTTTGGAGTCATTCTAGGAGTAACGACGTTATAAAGCAGCTAAGAAGTTGCATAACTCTAAAGTAGTCACAAGTAGTTAATGTTACGTAAGTGTCACTGTTAATGTGTAATATAAAGTTATTTTCACCAGCGAGTCTTAGAATTAGTGGCGATTACGTAATAACTACTCATTTGAAGTTCTGATCTCAGAGGCTATCACTTTGGTGTCACCTGGGATATAGGTATGTTATTAAAATACAATCACTACCAGACATTAGCACAAAATGCATAAGTAGATATTCAGCATTCGGCAACTTCGCATGTAATCCGCCTCTTTTATTTCAGTTACAGCCGCACCATTTCGCAAACTTGCCCGATCGTGCAGTATGTCTTCAAAGGTTTAATGTATCTTGTACTTAAGACAACGGAAAACCAGAATTGGGTTCATTTAAAGTGTATGTATTATTTTAACTATGTAACTTGATGTCTATAATTATGTACACATAAAAATTCGATTGTAAAATTTAATCAACATTCGTGATGTCTGATACACAGTTTTATGCGCCATAACTAATAATGAGGAAATAGTGAAACAGAATTTAATTTCCCCAGCCTATACATTATCGGGTAGCAAAACGGCAATTGCAAGTTTATAACCATGGCGATCTCTGTGATTACCCCGTGTCTGGTTGGGTAGCAGGGTAGACACAGGAAATTACTAGCAGCTATTTACACGCTCATTGCGAAGTTATGTGTTTTACTTTGATGTACTGTGAAGCCTGCAAAAATTGGTAATTGGAAAAATTGGGACCTAAGCTTTAGACGGCTATTAGAAATCAATTTTTGTAAGAAATTAAATTCCTATCCGAACACCCTATTGAATTCACAAAAAATGTAATACCACACAATTAGACTGGAAAGTGATTTTCTTTGTATCGCTTATTTGACAGCGGCTTTAATTTCAGAATAAAATATCAGTCTTGGTGAAGCTATACACAAAATTATAGAGCTTTAGAAACTCATTTTTCGAAATAAGTTTTTTTCGCCACCTTACTCGTTTAAAAGTTATGCCTAAAAATATATAATGCTCCTAATTATCGGTTAGCCGAGTCAAGTAGGTTCTAACAGGTTTGACAAATGTGACAAAAACACTAGACCTATAGGAAACAACTGCGCAAGAAAATAGGTGAATATGTAATTTTTGCCGTTAGTGGGATGTTTTCTTTTACTTTTATATTTCTAAAATTGTTAAGTACATAACCATTAGTTGTCCTGACGACCCTGCAATCTTAAACATTAGCTTCCTTTTCACAATTTGTTATACTTACAAAAAAGTTGTACCACAAGTGTTGATCCTTACCTGTAACAAACAGAAAATCATTAATAATCATTTTGTATACGTATAATCGCTTATCCCGATAATACAAGTTTATTTTCCGACATCACAAAGTGTGGGGGGGGGGGAGGTAAAGATGTATATTTTAATACACGCTATGTTGGAGATCGTCTCGTACCTAATCAATATTTAGCTGAAAAATAAATAAAATTGGTTCCATGGGGGTTATTGATGATGCCCGATTTAATTATGACAAAACGGCAATGTTGGAGAGTCTACCGTTTTTCAGATAAGGTAGGTAACTTCGCTTATTGAAATGCAAACCACACTCTACTTTTACTGTAATGAATTTATCGCTCTACTGAAACCTCCAAACACCAGATCTTTATGGGACTGGGGCCCATATCCAACGTCAGTTTCAGACTTGATATGTGTATATATATATATATATATATATATATATATATATATATATATATATATATATATATATATATATATATATATATATATATATATCTGTGTGTGTGTGTGTGTGTGTGTGTGTGTGTGTGTGTGTGTGTGTCACGCCGATAACTCAAAAAAGAATAATCAGGTTTTAATCAAATTTGGTAAGTACCTTCCCTTTGCAAGTGGCTTGCATTAGCCTAGTTTTCCCGGAAAATTTTGAGTTTTCTTTTGGAAAATATTTATATCTCCGGAAATAACAAAACTATGGCAACAAAATTTGGTACGCTGCTTTATATCATAAAAAGTAAATTACGTACGAAAATTTAGATCTATAGGCGAAAGGACAAAAAAGTTATAGGCATTTAAAGAGAAAAAAATTTGGGTTCTCCTCTTAAAACGTCACAGTCGCGATTTGAAATGTCAAAATTGGCAACATTCAGGCAAATACCTGAAACCAATACGGGTTATGTAGAGAAACTATTGCAAGAAGAGTATTTTACAAACCCTTAACTTTCAGCTTCAGTCGTCATTGTCCTTCATTTTACTGAAATACTTTCAGAAAATTCATTTCAACGCCTCCTTTAATATTTCATTTTTGCTTTTTTTATGTACTATAATGCATGTTTGTGGCGAAAAAAATTTGATAGCGTTCATCGGTTTTGAGTTATTTCAATTATTTTGCAACTTTTCACTTTTTTGGCACATATCAAAAATGAGATGCCGTATACAGAGCGCTCACAAATAGTGACTGAATTTGAAAAAAAATCGAACTGTCGTAACTTAATTTTTTCAAATTGAACAACTGGAAATATTTTGCATTTTCTCTTTTTCCATCTTAATTACAGATTAGGTATATAATTTGAATTCATCTTAAAAAATAGTAAGTCAATTTTCGCAGAAAATTGTTTTTGTTTCCGTAGAAATCATGTTTGTAAGATTTTTGTGACATTGTGGTAATGACTGTTTAATAAATTATTGCAAAAAAAACTTTTAAGATTGTCGTAAAAAATTGTTTGCAAATTTTCATGCCGATTTTGGTTAGGAATTTCATCCAAAAGCTTTTTGGGAATAATTATATCTTGGCAGGTGTGTAAATAGCTTGTAGAAGTTCATTGGTCGGCAATATCGGACCAGTTTTTTCAGGAACATTTTGCCATTAAAAACATGTTTATGAAAATTCACTACTATAAACGTACTTGTTGTGCCCAAACTTTTTAAATCGGTTTTGCAGAAAATATAAATCAACGCCTTAATTTAAAAAAGTGCAGCAAGTGCGTTATGGTAGTGAATTTTCATTAAAATGATTTTAATAGCAAATATGTGTTTTTTTAAAGAAAGCAGGCATCAAATTTGGCTACCAGTATGACCTATATAGTAGAAACAATACGCCATGTCTCATCAAAATAACTTTATTGTTTGAAAATGTACAAAAAATCCGAAAGTACACTTAAAGTGTTCCCAAAAAAAATGGGTTCTCTGTCAACCTTGTAGGTTAATAGCAAATTGAGCTATTCAAATTAGAAGTATTTAATGAAAATTCGCTACCATAACCCACTTGCTGCGTCCCGAATTTCTTTTCTTACAAACATGCATTATATTATAATGCAAAAATCCAATAAGGGGTGTTCGATTAAAAAAAAAGAGAGAGAATTTGTATCACCAACGACTTATGGGCCACCTGTGATTGTAGATTTTTTCTTTAAGATGAAGCTCAAAACACCCTCTAATTAATGTATACAATTTTTTTTTCGTATCTTGTAACGGATATATTAAACTTTATTGATTTTTTACGAAAATTTGACAAAAATTATATACCAGTAAACGATATAGCTAAGGCCAGTGCCAAAGCATCAGAGAAAGGGTCTATTTGAAATGAATTTTCTGGAAATATTTTAGTAAAATGAAGGACAATGACTTCAGGCTTTGTCAAACATTATTCTTGAGACATTGTCTTACCATAGCTCCTATTAGTTTCAGGTTCTTTGCCTAAGTGTTGCCAATTGACGTTTTAAATCGCGACTTTGACGTTTTGAGGAAAACCCCAATTGATTTTTCTTTAAATACCTATAACTTTTTTGTCTTTCAAGCTACAGAGCTATGTTTTGGTACGTAATTTACCTATAACGATATAAACTTGCGTACCAAATTTGGTTGCCCTTACTCTGTTTTTTTAGATACAATTTTTTTTCTAAAGAAACAATTATTTCCTGGCTTATGAACCTATCCAATCCACTTGCAAAAGGAAGGTATTCACCAAATTTAATCAAAATCCGCCCATTATTTTTTCAAATAACGGTGTGATATATATATATATATATATATATATATATATATATATATATATATATATATATATATATATATATAAACATATAAAAACTAAAACTGACCCCGGATATGTGTTCTAAAAAAAATTATTCAAATGAGCGCCAATTAGGCCCCTTAATTGGAGCTCATTTGATTAATTTTTTTTCAAAAGTCGGGATCTTCTCATTAGTGAATTTTGTTATAAGAAAATTCACTAAAAGACATATTGCTATTAAAAACATGTTTATGAAAATTCACTACTATAAACGCACTTGGTGCACCCAGACTTTTTAATCGGTTTTGCAGAAAATATAAATCAACGCCTTAATTAAAAAAACACACTTTACAAATTAATTTAAATTTGTATATGCCATATTCTATTCGGTATAATCCCCGGTCGGAATCTAATCTTAGGTCGCGGGAGATAATGTAACTAAACAATTTATTATCCCTGCGTTTGCAAATAATCTGTGCAGTTTTATGGGTCAAGTTCTGGAAATATTCCAGTTGGTAAATCACGATAAGGTAAATTAATTGGTCTATTCATACGGCCCGGCCACGGAGACCGCTGTGGCGCGCCCTATTTGTAACCATTAAAAGACTGAAAGAGTACACACCTTATTCTGGCGCGATTATTTATATATGGAAATGAGGTTAGTATCACACTTCCGCTATTTTAATAACCGCCCGCGGAGTTTTACTGGAAATAGGTAAATGGATGCTAAACGCCTGAGGCGGATATTGGAGGTGAACGTTTCACTCTTCCTTTGAACAACAGTCATTTGTACGTCATGTGTCAACCACAACATGTGATTTTTTTTGTTAAAAATGGCAACAAAATGGAGTGCCTTTTATCTACAGGTTTTAGTGAATTTTCTTTAAAAAAATTCGCTAATGAGGAGAGCCCGACTTTTGAATGTTGAAAAAATTGCTTCAAATGAGCGCTAATTAGGACCCCTGGAACCCAAATCCGAGGTCGGTTTCAGATTATATATATATATATATATATATATATATATATATATATATATATATATATATATATATATATATATATATATATAACACCTATAACTAAAAAATTATGGATCAATTTTGATAAAACTTGGTGAGTACCTTACTTTCGCAAGTGGCTGGGACAAGTTCGTTAGCCAGGAAAATCCGCCGAAGTTTTCCCGAAAAATTTTGTGTTTTCTTTCGAAAAAAAATTATATCTCCGGAGTTAACAAAGTAAGGGGAACCAGATTTGGTACGCGGGTGTATATTACTATAGGCAAGTCACCTACCAATTTAGCGCTGTAGGTTTAAGGACAAAAAATTTACAGGCATTTAAAGAAAAATAAATTTGGGTTTTCCTCAAAACGTCAAAGTCACGATTTCAAACGTCAAAATTGGTAATATTTAGGCAATGAATCTGAAACCAATATGCGCTATGGAAGGAAAATGTCTCAAGAATAATGTTTTACAAAGCCTGAAGTCCTAATTTTAATCGTCATTGTCCTTCATTTTACTAAAATATTCCCAAAAAATTCATTTCAAATAGACCCTTTCTCTGATGCTTTTGCAGTAGTGTTGGCTATAGAGTTTATCGGTTAATGGTATATCATTTTTGTCGAATGTTCCTAAAAAATTTTTAAAGCTCAATATATCCGCCATTATGCAAGATACTAAAAAACTTTTATACATTAATTATAGGGTGTTATGAGCTCCATCTTAAAAAATATTTCTACAATTACAGGCTGGCCCATAAGTCGTTGGTGATTCAAATTTTCTTTTCTTTTTTTAATCGAACACGCCTTATGTTAATGCCTTTTTGCATTTCCCATCAAAATATAATACATCTTTGCAACAAAAGAAATTCTGGACGCAG